>SJYT01012403.1:370423-396317 GCA_006410635.1 Cephalophus harveyi
GGAGGGACTGCGCCCCAGGGATGACGGTTCACAGTCATGAAGGGAGGGACTGCGCCCCAGGGATGGGGGTTCACAGTCATGAAGGGGGGACTGTGCCCCAGGGGTGATGGTTCACAGTCATGAAGGGGGGACTGCGCCCCAGGGGTGACGGTTCACAGTCATGAGGGGGGGACTGGCGCTTGGCTGGGTGGTGGGAACTGCGCAGCCGAGGGGGTGGTCTTGCGCCGCGGGCCTCTCTCGGATTTGTGATGCAGTGGGGGGTCTGCTCACTCACTGCTGGCCCGCGTCCTTGTTCATGGAAGCCTCAGTGGATAAAGCTGCGGCAGCTCCTGTGCTTTCACCTCCTGGTTCCGATGACTCTGGGCCTGGGAGGCGAATCCTCTGAGGCCTCGTGTCTCGTCCTGTGAGTGTTTTATGTCTGAGGAAGGTTACTGGAATAGAAGGTGAATGTGCTCAGCAGGAGCGTCGGGCAGCAGATGTCTCTGGGTTCCGGGAGGTCTGACTTACCTTTGGCGTGACCTCTTGCCTTCCAGGGACCAGATGGCCCTCGGGGTGAATCGGGCCCCCCCGGACCTCAGGGCCCCCCGGGGCCCCAGGGACCCAGCGGCCTCTCCATTCAAGGCATGCCTGTGAGTTGCGTGTCAGCGTTGGGGCGGGTTTTCTTGTTCCCTCTTCCCCGTGAGTTACAGAGAAGGAGCTTTTGTCTTCCGCCCCTAGTAAGGATCCCCAGCCTCTTCCAGCCCCTGAAAGGAAGGACCGGGAAACGAGCGTGATGAGCGAAAGCTCGTTCATAGGCCAGCTGTCCGCTCAGTAAACGGGGCCTTTACGTTTATGTACGTGCCCAGGGAGTAGGTCTAGCCGCAGATGAATTGTCTAGAAAAGAAAGCAGGGCTTGACACGCGTGGCTCCTTCTTCTTGTTTGACCGAGTCCTTAGTGGGCATGATAAAACCTGGGAAGTGACAGGTGTTATTCGACTAAAGTTTTTCAGTCTGTATTTGTAGTAATCGTGGAGCTACAACTGCAAAAGCCGTTTATTTAGATCTTTATCTCGACAGGCCGTCAGAGTGGGCTGCGGTGAGTTTAACATATAGACGATATGATCTTTGCAGCCACGTGAGCTGTTTGCGCCACGGAAAGCAAATTCAATTCCATTGACTGATTTTCATTTAACTTAGTAGAGGAATCTAGATTTAAGGAATGAAACCAGTCTCTGTAGCTAGTATCTGTGCCATTATATACGTTTTTAGGTGCATTTTTAGCGTGAATGATTGAAATACATGCTTAGCCAATCTTCCCTGCATACGGTTGTACGTCCCTAACTCAAATGTCTTCATTCCCAGAGCCATTTACACGTGAATGAATCATTCTTGTTTAAGGTGCCGGTTTGTATAATTGCAATTAATACTAAGATTTCGCTGTGGTCTTGCTACGGGTCAGGCGCCATGGTCGCTTTTGCCTTTTTGTAAGTTTCTAGCCAAACGAACAGAAGTATATATAGATGTAAGTTTAACATCTAAGCTATAAATAATACTGAAATATTCAAGACTCTGCTCGTATATTTACAGTATAAGCTTAACTAAGTCAGATTGTATGCAAGTGTTTAAACTATTCTGAAATATAAACATTCTACTCTGTAAGCATGCTTACATAAGTTATGTAGCTTATGTGAAAAGTGAAATATGCTGTATTTGGATGTTAGTGTAGAAACAATTTAATGTTGAAAATGTTAAGAGTCAGCAGAGAAGAGGGACTAAGGACTTACCAGTTTCCTTTTGTGAACTTAACGCCCGTGTCCTTTTGACCGTCCAGGGGATGCCAGGTGAGAAAGGAGAGAAGGGAGACACCGGATTGCCCGGCCCACAGGTACTATTTTTATATTTTTACTCCATTGTTCTCAGTCTAGAGCTTCACCAAGAGAAAGGGCCGCAACTTCTGAAGTCCGCTGTGATCTTGGCTGCGAACATTTTCTATGCTGAGGGCCAGCAGCCTGTATTCGTTGACCTTTGGCCCCCACCCGAGGGTCCTCCTGCCGCCGCCCTGGGTGAACCCCGGTGGGGGACATTTGCTTTCCTTCCAGTGAATAAGCTCTGGGTGCTGTGTCCTCAGTCAGGAAAGCTTCACCTTATGGTTTCAGGTCTACTTGGAGGCCTCGATTTATTCCGGGGAAGCTGGCTGAGAGGGTGAGTGGTTCCCACGATTCTGACACCTCCCTGTCTTTGCTCTGTCTAGGGTGTCCCAGGCAGTGTTGGCTCACCAGGACGCGATGGCTCCCCGGGCCAGAGGGTAAGGATTTGCCCAAGATGGCCATTAGCACAGTGCATTTCTCACCAAGTCTCTCTTTGCTGCTGGCAAGCTCTGTGCAGGGGAGTCAAACCATGTGTTTTATTTTGTCTTTTCCTTTATTTTTTCTCCCATCTATCTACGTTCTACTAATCCTGCATTTGTTTACCTTAACTGGTATTCTTCCATATCCACAACTTTCCTCAAAACCTAGAAACTTTCAGCAGACCTTCTCAAATCAGCCACACCTCTTTCTGAATGTTCCCAGAAGCTGAATGCAATTTGCACTGAATCGTGGGCGTTAGTCTAACAGATTTTCCAGTTGTTTCAAATTCTCAAGGAACAAACCGAAAGGAAATCAGGAATCATAAGAACTGGAATTTAATGATGATGACTATCTGTAATAGTCTCCATTTCTTTAGTACACATCAGCAATCACTGCTTGGAACCTGTTCAAGTGGACGGCAATAAAAGAAAGTATAGGCTGGTTGAGCGCTGACTTAACATCTAGAGTTGGTTTGGTCAACATGTCTTCACTGAACCAGGTTTGAGGGATTTTGTCCTCAAAGAGTTGTACGGCTTAGTGGGGGAAACAGAACCAAATAAGAAACGTATGCTATTGTGGGAGAATTTACAGAGCCCCGTAGCGCACAGGAATAGATAACCCAGCCAGACCTGGAGGGCGGGGGAAGGAAGGCTTCCCGGAAGCGGGAGAGAAATCAGCTGGAAAGGAAGGGGAAGCTGCTGCAAGCAGAGAGAACAGCATGCACGGCGTATGGAGGGGTGCAGTTGACGAGAAGGTGGGGCATGTCCGTTACTGGGCGTGGTTCAGTATGGCTGGAGATGAGAGTGCATTGTCTGTATGTGTATCTGTGTGTGTGCACACGCCTTGATGTGGAGAGCTTGCCAAGAGATGGAACCGAAGAGGTAAACACAAATTCACTGACATCATCTCTTCTATTTTTTGGACCAGGGATTCTGAGCTTTTACAGGAAGCCAATAGAAAGTTACTATATTTTCAGCAAGAGAGAGAGACTGGTCTTCTTCAAAAGGTCACTGGCAGCTGCACAGTTTTTCTTAAGACTGGATTATATCCAGTGGCCTCCACTTAGATCAGCCCAGTAAAGGACAGCACGTTCAGCGACCTTTGCTGATATCACAGGGGACAGCTAACCCACCAGATTAGCAGATGATTAGCTGGAGGACGCAGTTCTCTACTCAGACTAGGTTGCCCTTAGCTATACTGCTCAAGAATAAGGAAGTAAATGTTTTCTATAGAGGTGCAGGTGTGGGAATTTAAATTCCTTCCATGTTGGTGGTTTTTTTTTTTTTTTTTTTTGGTTTCACATTCAACTTTCATTTGCTTAAAATCTCAGTTCAGTCTCCATCCATCAAATGGGATTAGTCAGTAAAGCACGTCCAGGTGAATGTATCTAAAAAGAGGCATTCTCCAGAAGTGAGATTTATGTAGGTTTCTTGGACACGTGGAAGGAGTGTCTAAAAGTATTTATATGTTTTGGCAAAGGGCTTAGACTAAGATCCTGTGTGGTTACACACCTAGGTTCCTCCGTGATTCCTGAAGCTCTGAAAACTGGTTCTAAAGGTTTGGTTCAGTGAATTTCCTTGATTTATCTATGCAGAGTCCAGTCTTGGAAAAGTTCTCCCAGAGCAAACATATTGGGTTAGTGTCCAGATCATTTGAGTCTGGAATTCTTTTAAAACCACTATGCCAACACAGACTTTTTATAAATATGTTGCCGTTCTTCCAAACATGTTTCGTTCTATAGGATAAAAAGTCTTAAGGCCTAATAAAGTGTTAATATATCTGTACATAGATTTTATTTCCCTCTCTTCCTCAATTTGAAGGTGAAACTTTCAATTCAGTTCAGTCAGTCAGTCATGTCCGACTCTTTGCAACTCCATGAATTGCAGCATGTCAGGCCTCCCTGTTCATCACCAACTCCCGGAGTTCACTCAAACTCATGTCCATCGAGTCGGTGATGCCATCCAGCCATCTCATCCTCTGTCGTCCCCTTCTCCTCCTGCCCCCAATCTGCCTCCAATGCCTATTTTGAAAAATTTGTGGTTTCCAGAGGACATTCATTCTTTAAAGGAGTTAAAGAAAAATTTAACTCATTAAAAATTTACTGTTAAAAAAATTGTGCAAACCCTATCCCAGTTGCTTTAGGAAAGATATTTGAAGGTAATACTATTCCAGTGTACAACTCTTGGCGCACCATTAACATGTAATAATATGTAGTAGTATCTCCTGGAATGCCTACTCTGCTGAGGGAGGGAGCGCATATATATATATTCATTATCTTAATATCTTGTTTAATAAGGTGTTAGTTGAACTCGTGTCTTGATTTAGTACAGGCTGTGTGCCGTGTGGGTTTCCCCGGTGGCTCAGTGGTAAAGAATCTGCCTGCAACGCGGGGGATACAGAAGACATGGGTCCCATCAGGAAGATCCCCTGGAGAAGGAGCTGGCGACCCTCCAGTGTTCTTGCCTGGAGAATCCCGGGGACCGAGGAGCCTGGCGGGCTGCGGTCCCCGGGGTCGCGAGGAGCCCGCCGTCCACAGGGTTAGGGTTAGGGTTAGACGGGGCTGCGCGGAGTCGGAGGCGACTGAGCGACTTGGCTCTCATGCCCGCTCTGCCTGGGGCACAGCTGCGCCCAGGAGGAGAGCAGTGATGCCGCATGTGGCGACGGAGGCAGCGGCGACCGTGGCACCGAGCTGTCTGAGAGCAGACACGCGGGTGGAGCGGCAGACTGCTGCGGCGCCGAGGAGCCGCTCAGGAAGGCAGCGGCGTCGTCCTCAGGCCAAGCACTGAAGCCACGCCCGGGCCTCTCTGGGGGCTCAGTGGCAAGCAATCCCCGTGCCAGCGCAGGCAGCCTGGGCCTGGTCCCTGGGTGGGGCGATCCCCTGAAGAAAGAAACGGCAACCCCCTCTAGTATTCTTGCCCGGGAAATCCCGTGGACAGAGGGGCTTGGTGGGCTGCGGTCCGTGGGGTCTTGGAGAGCCGGGCGCGCTTGGCGACGGGACGGCGCCGCCGAGGCCCGAGGCGCTCGTCTGCGCATTGCTGTTGTGCAGCCGCTCCGTCGAGCGGGACTCGGCGACCCCCTGAGCCGCAGCCCAGCCCGCCGGGCTTCCCTGTCCTTCAGCGTCTCCCTGAGCTTGCTCAGGCTCACGTCCATTCATCCCCTGCCGCGCCCTCCTCCTCTCCCTGCACCCTTCCCAGCCTCGGGCCTTTTCTAACGCTCAGCCCTTCGCATCATCACCATGCCCCATTTCTTCTGATAGTCAGTGACAGGCTCTCCCTTACCGGTCATCCTTCTTTTAAAAAATCTTTGTCTTATTGAGAGTTAAGAATTCACAGCCCCAGACTGTGACCAATGCCCTGCTTATTCGCTTAGGGAAAGGCCAGCGTCCCTCACCTGGAGCTGGGGCCGATGTCACCCTTCCATTTGGTCTGCGAGGAGGGGAGTTTAGCAGAGAGTAAAGAGAGGATTAAGCGTCTCCTCTTTAAACAGGACACATGTTTTCTTGCTAAAGTTTCTAGCTTTTCCCAAGGGGAACCATGGACTCGCAGAGGCAGCTCATATTCAACCCTGGGCCTCAGGCCGTGAGCAAGGCCAGCAGAAGCTGGACTTCTTCCCTGAGGCAGCCTCAGCTCCCGGCTCAGTGCAGGGCCCCGCCGGGTAAAGCGGCAGCCGGAGAGCAGGCGGCAGCCGGGTGGGCGCGGCGTCGGCTTTCGTCCTGCGTTACCCCAGCCGAGGCTCCCTCGTCCCGTCTGTCTTTTCCACCGCCTGTCTTGCCCCCGCCCTTCTGCCTCGTTCCCCCTCTGCTTGATGTCTGTGACCCCAGCCCACCTGCGGTCTTTAGGGTCCTCTGATGTAGGCCGGACATCTCTGCCCGACCCTGGACCTCCAAGCGGTCCTAAGAGAAACCAGGAAAAACAGGCAAGACATGGATGATAACTATATGAACTGAAAGAGAAAGAAAGGAAAAACTACCTTTTTTCTAGTTCTGAGGCTCACTTAGATCCAAGACCACCAGCTGTCTGTCAGCCACTCCAAATAGAAACTTTTAAAAAATAATTTTTTTTTCCAGTTCTTACTTTGGTTTTATAAAAAGGCAGAGAGAAGTAATAAAAATGACTGGGAGATACATATTTTATGGCACCTGGAAGATAGTAGCAATTCCTCCCTTGTACCAAGGGTTTCCGTTTTAGAATTCCAAGTAAAACTAAACTTGGAATGCTTCCCTTACTCCAGGCTCCCACTCCCTGCGCCTCCCGTTCTCATGCCATAACCACAGGCTTCCCGTTCCATCTGTAAAAGAGGAAATACTGTTTTAAAGTTCTGCACATGGATTCTGCTGAACCTGTGGTTAGGAGAAGCAGGATGGCCCAGTGGTAAGTATCAGAGACTTGGACAGTCAGCCAGACCCGAGTCTGAACTCTAACCGTGGGACACTGAGCCAGTCACTTAAAGTGCTCAAGGCTCCCTTTCCTCATCTGAGTGGGAAAAGTAATCTTTGAGTCCATAGAGCTATTGTGCAAATTGATTCAAATAAGGACGTGCTAAGTCGCTCAGTCGTGTCCGACTCTTTGTGACCCCGTGGACTGCAGCTCACCAGGCTCCTCTGTCCATGGGATTCTCTAGACAAGAGCACTGGAGTGGTTGCCGTGCCCTCCTCCAGGGGATCTTCCTGCCCAGGGACTGAACCCACAGCTCAGGTCTCCTGCATCGGCAGGCGGGTTCTTTACTGCTAGTGCCCCCGGGAAACCCTTCATGTAAGGAATTTCTATGTAAAAAGTCAACTCTGGCTGGTATGAGTCTTCACTATTTTCCGTGTAGAGCTAATGAGTCAGGACAGTACAGTATTTTATAATGCCTGTCCTTGACATTATGAAGATAGCTTAGAAGATTTTAATGAACTGCAAAAAAAAGAAAGAGAGAGAGAGAGAGAGAAAGTCTAAAGAAAAAGCAAGTGGCTTCTTATTGTTTGATTTTCTTGGAGCCCGTGTTGAAAGGACCCTTGGACCGTGTTTCCTTTTTGTGTGGTTTTGATGCACACAAGGACTTCCCTGATGGTTCAGACGGTAAAGAATCTGCCTGCAATGCAGGAGACCTGGGTTCCATCCCTGGATTGGGAAGACTCCTTGAAGAAGGGAATGGCTATCCACTCCAGTATTTCTGCCTGGAGAATTCCATGGACAGAGGAGCCTGGCGGACTACAGTCCCCATGGGGTTGCAAAGAGTCAGACCCGACTCAGCGACTCCACCAAGGCCGTATCTGTGATGAATGTCCCACTTCATCAAAGCAAGCTGTGCTTGCTTAAAATATCCTTGAAGAACTGAACTGGAGTTAGCGATCTGGATTTAATTTCTATCATAAATGTCAGGCTCTGATGAGAGATTCATCTGAGGGATGTTTTGTTAAATACTAAGATTCATGATAATTACCCCCTTGAGTATCTTCCTCCTCCAGAAGAGGAAATACAAAAAGCTAGCACAGAGCTAGTGGAGAGAATGATTTGATTTTCTTTTCCATGGGTCTAGACGGGTTTTTACAAAATCCCAGAAAAACACTCCCACGGTCAACGACAGTGATGACAGTCTGTGCGGTTGGGATTTGGCAGATTATTTTAATCAGATTATTTTAATAAAAGGAGCAGCAGCCGCTATCACTGGTTACCCTCTAAGTGCGGCGCTCCACAAGCGTTGTGTTCTCCAGTCCTCAGAGTGACCGCGCACGCTGGGCACGGCCGCCCGTTACAGACACACAGAGTCTGAAGCTCGGAATCGAAGTAACGCAAACAGCGCCACACGGCTGGCCAGCGCTGCAGCAGGGCTCCAGTCCACGCTCAGGCTCCAACACTGCATTCTTTCTCTCCACAAAATTGTATTAAGGGTTAAAGTGGATTTTGCTAAGATGGGCAACTCTTTCAGTTAAGAGAGTGCGGGAGACCGGGGTTCGATCCCTGGCTCGGAAGATCCTCTGGAGAAGGAAATGGCACCCCACTCCAGTATTCTTGCCTGGAGAATCCCATGGATGGAGGAGCCTGGGGGGCTATAGTCCACGGGGTCACAAAGAGTTGGACACGACTGAGCGACTTCACTGTCACTTTCAGTAAAGATACTAATAAGCAGGACTCCATCACTGGAGACATCTCGCCCAGTGTTTTGGGGGCAGAAGGCGCCCAGTTTGGGTTAGTTTCTTGATGAAGCAGAAGATGATAGTTCACACATGAAGACTATGTTTCTTTGATTACGTTTCACTTTTACTTGGGTAAAGGCCCGTTTGAGGAGAGAACAGTTACTTAGTGAATTAGTTTCCTGTTATTACTGGCTTTAAAGATGCTCCTACTAGGAGACGGCGCACAGATGATATCTGTCTTGCACCCTGATTCCAGCGCTGTCCTTTGGGGCCAAGGCTGACATGTTTATATTTGAAAACGAGCAGTTCCACGACCTAAGTGATCAGACTGTTGTTCTGTGTTTTCTTTGTTTTTTGAATGTGCACATTCCTGCGCTTTAGCCTCAGAGATTCAGATACCAATGGTCTTGGGTGTGACTTAGGAATGTATAGTTTAAAAATGATTACTGATTCTAATGAACAGCTAGGTTTTAGAATCACCGGATAATACATTATGTTAAACCTTTTGCACGTCAAAGTAATTTCTTGGGTTGAATATTGCTTTTGTTTTCATTCACTGGAATCACCACTGTAGGTTACTAAAGCTGTACACGTTTGTCTATGTATACATTTAAATTATACGTAATTAAATTATACGTAATGTAATGCGTATATAAATGTGAACATTTTAACAACCGTGTACTGTGCACGTATATAACATACATGTGTATGTTTGTATCTGCGTGTGTGTGATTGAAAATTCCCCAGCGTGACCACATGCAGGCGCGCTCAGGGCTCAGGGCTGATCGCGGTCTCTAACCTGGTCAGTGTTTCAGGGTCTGAGGCTTTTGGGGCTGGTCCGAAGCCTCGGCTGTGGGTAGCAGCCTGTTCTGTATGGCTGACTGCCTCCTGGCCCCTTGCCGGCGCGCTCAGGGTTGAGACGGTGCAGCGAGAGGCTCAGTGTTTCTCCAGTCCTCATGGCTCGAGTTCGTTCCGGTTCAGCAAACGCATCAGATGCCAGCGGCTCACAGGCCCCACGGTGCCCGAGGGGGTGGTGGTTGTCAAAGGACCTGCTCGGCCCCGTTTTAGTCAATCACGGTTCATGTCAGTGGTCCAGGTCCACCAGCACGGCCTCAGAGGGCCTGGAGGGCGGCCGCCGCTCCCGAGTCTGTTCCTGAGTCTGTTTCTGTTCCCGAGTCTGTTTCTGTTTCTGAGTCTGTTTCTGTTTCCGAGTCTGAGTCTGAGAGCTGCTGCTGCTGCTGTTATCCGGTCACTGTTGTGTCCGACCCTTTGGTGAACCCGTGACCTGTCGCCCACCAGGCTCCCCGTCCGTGGGATTTCCCGGCAGGAACCCTGGAGTGGGCTGCCATTTCCTCCTCTGGGGACTCTTCCCAGACCAGGGATCGAACTCGAGTCTCCTGCTTGGCAGGCAGATTCTTTACTACTGAGCCACGAGTGAAGCCCGTCTCTGATAGCTACATGAGCATAAGCATTCCAGCCTCTGACTCCAACTCTAGTCACAACACGCTCTGTGGGCCCGTCCATTGCATCTTTTAGGTGCTGTAGACAGACTACCATGAAAGAACAAATGTGTTCAGTTCAGCTCAGTCGCTCAGTCGTGTCCGACTCTTTGCGACCCCATGAATCGCAGCACACCAGGCCTCCCTGTCCATCACCAACTCCCGGAGTTCGCTCAGACTCACATTCATTGAGTCGGTGATGCCATCCAGCCATCTCATCCTCGGTCTTCCCCTTCTCCTCCTGCCCCCAATCCCTCCCAGCATCAGAGTCTTTTCCAATGAGTCAACTCTTCGCATGAGGTGGCCAAAGTACTGGAGTTTCAGCTTTAGCATCATTCCTTCCAATGAACACCCAGGGCTGATCTCCTTTAGGATGGACTGGTTGGATCTCCTTGCAGTCTAAGGGACTCTCAAGAGTCTTCTCCAACACCACAGTTCAAAAGCATCAATTTTTCGGCGCTCAGCTTTCTTCACAGTCCAACTCTCACATCCGTACATGACCACTGGAAAACCATAGCCTTGACTAGATGGACCTTTGTCGGCAAAGTAATGTCTCTGCTTTTGAATATACTATCTAGGTTGGTCATAACTTTCCTTCCAAGGAGTAAGTGTCTTTTAATTTCATGGCTGCAGTCACCATCAGCAGTGATTTTGGAGCCCAGAAAAATAAAGTCTGACACTGTTTCCACTGTTTCCCCATCTATTTCCCATGGAGTGCTGGGACCAGTTGCCATGATCTTAGTTTTCTGAATGTTGAGCTTTAAGGCAACTTTTTCACTCTCCTCTTTCACTTTCATCAAGAACTTTTTAAGAGCCTACAAAAGAATTCTTGCCACCTGAAAAAAAGCTTATGTGTTTGCTCTAGAGTGTGGAAAACTGAAAAAGTCAAAATTAATAAATTAGTTAAATGTCTATAAAACATTGCACTTTGCTAATTTCAGCCATAGTTAAATTTGGTATTTATTCAAATATCAGTGATTTTGAAAACATATTTTGCAATAGATTTCCTTTTGCTGATAAATCATGGCCAACCATAACTTAATAAGCTGCTCAGAGCCAAATGTTTTCAAAAACAAACCCCCCAAAAAACTTTAAAGTTTTTATAGCAAAAATTATTTTTAATGTGCGTTGTGGTTGCGTATTAATATTGAGGTGGGACTCTCAAAAAGGGGGTGTGCTGGGAGCTGCACCCCCGTTTGTAGGTGGCTGATTTTGTGCTCTTAGAAAAAGCCGGTGTCGGTTTAAGTGAGCTCTCGCGTTATGCTGATCGTTTACCCTTCTGCCCCGTTAGTCGCTCTTCATCGCTTAGTGAAAGGCTTCCGCTTTTCATGACGGTGCTTCACCCGCAGACGCACAGGCGCTGCCACCGGCTTCCTGACGGGAAATGGGCGCTTGTAGACCTGGAGATGTTTGGAAAGTGCGCACAGGTCACGCGGTTTTCCTTTTCACCAACTTCCGTGCTTCGTTTGAAGAGTTGCTGCCGACGCTCCTCACCCTGGATGAAGGGCGGGGAGAGGCCCCGGAACCGGCCTGAGCTGAGCAGCCCCTGGGTGGGGAGGGTGGGCCAGCCTCCTGGGGCCCTTGACCTGAACCCCTCTTCTGGGAACTCTTGCCCGGACCCCCACGCCACGACTGGATGCCCTTCTGCAGGTTCCCGTGAAACCCTCTAGTCCCCGCATCGAGGCTCATTGCTGTTTACTTTCAATTGCTGACTTTTCTCAAAACCATCACCTCCTTGAAACAAACTGTCTTGTTCACCGTTGACTATCCAAAAGCTAGCAAAATGCCCAGCACACAGTGATTCCGCAACTGTAGTTTAATATGACAAACGTGAGGCTTACAAGTGAAAAAAACCTTTCAGAGATGAATTTAAAATGTGATTGTTAAAATATAAAGCTATGTGATGAAAATATGAACTTTTTTCAGTTAGAAGGAAATCTGGGGGGAGGAAAATGGCTTTCTGTCTCTAAAATGATGTAGAACCTAACATGGTTTTTGTTTGAATATTTATTTACTTGGCTGTGCCAGGTCTCCGTCGCAGCAGGTGGGACGCAGCTCCCTGATCAGGGGCTGAACCCAGGCCCCTCTGCACTGGGAGCTCAGAGTCCTAGCCACTGGACAGCAGGGAAGACCCCCTAATATGTTTTTAATTATAACCAGGTATGGCAAGTGAATTTTAATTTGGAATGAGCGAAACAGGAAACTCATGGTACCCTTAAGAATGCCTTTACTGTTAAACTGTTATTTCTAAAAATGTGCATTTGTTCATGAAAATCCATGAATGAAAGTGCTAGAGTGAACTACAGACACTGCGTGCAAATAGAGAACTAATGGAAACCTGCATAGAGCACAGGGGATCCTACTCAGCGGTCTGTGGTGACCTAAGTGGGAAGGAAATCCAAGAGGGGCTACATACACACGCACGCACACACACGCACACACTCATGCACATGCACACACACGCACACATGCCATGCACGCATGCATGCACACGCACACACACATGCCACACACGTGCGTGCGCACACACATGCATGCACAAGCACGCACGTGCATGCACGTACGCCTGCCCACATACACACGCACACACACACATGCACACACGCGCACACACACACTCGCGCACACACACACAGCTGACTCATTTTGCTGCACAGCAGAAACTGACAGCACTGGAAAGCAACTATTCTCCAATAACAACTTTAGAGAAAGTGCCGGAGTGAAATGCACGGCCCGGGGCCCCTGGCCCCTGGCCCGTGTCCTCCACGCCCTGGCTGCCACAGCTCAGCTGCCTCTACTGCAGGGAACTGCCCTTGGAAACACCACCCTGGCTCCGTGCATCTGTGCGTGCTCAGCCTCTCAGTCAGGTCTGACTGTTTGCAAGCCCACGGACGGCAGCCCACCAGGCTCCTCTGTCCATGGGATTCTCCAGGCGAGAATACTGGAGTGGGCTGCCATGCCCTTCTCCAGGGGATCCTCTGCCCAGGGATCGAACCCAGGACTCACGTCTCCTGCACTGGCAGGCGGGTTCTTTATCACTGGAGCCACCTGGAAACCCAGTCGATGGCTGACCGATGTGAGTGTATGAAGCCTTGCGGTCGGCCAACCCCGAGGCGCCACTCACCCTGCAGAGCTCCCCAGGGGAGCAGGCCTCAGCCAAACCCAGTCCTGACCTAACCCCTGTGCCTGCCCTCTCCTGCCCCCCTCACTGCCTGAAAGGTTTCTCCTAGGAAACTCCCCTTGTGAAGCACCTTAAGCTGCGCCTTCGTTTCTGTCTGGCCGCACGGGGCCCTCGTGGCCGTGGGGCTGGCTCCAGGTGTGGCGAGCGGGCTGCTCTCGTTGCAGTGCACACGCTCCGTCGCGGTGGCACTCGGAATCGAACCCGTGTCCCCTGCGTTGGTAGCTGACTGGACCACCAGGGAAGCCCCTTCCCTCTATAAATCAAAGGCACAAAAGCCCAGTCTGCTTCTAGGAAACCACCCCTCAGGTAGTCACTGAAATGCAGTTTCAGCTTCTGGGGCTGGAGAACTCCCGACCCCTTTCCTCCAGGCTTGTGAGGGTTCAAGAGCAAAGTTGGAGAAGATTGGCATCCCCCCACCCCCATGCATTTCTGGGCTAATTATACCGCAATTAATATTTATTTATTCAACATGATTATCAGAGCACTTCTAAGAGTCTCATTTTTATTCCACTTTAATTTTTTTTTTAGTATGTATTTGGTGCCAACCATGTGCTAGGGAGGTATCAGGAATAGAACAGTGAATAAGACATAATTTCTTCCCTCAAAGAAGAAAAAAAAGAAATCTCAGTTTCCGATGAGATGGCTGGATGGTGTCACCGACTCAACGGACATGGGTTTGGGTGAACTCCAGGAGTTGGTGGTGGACAGGGAGGCCTGGTTTGCTGCAGTCCGTGGGGTCGCAGAGGGTCGGACACGACTGAGCAAGTGAACACCAGCAGCTGCCGAGGTGCCCTTTGCGAAGAGCAGTGGCCTTTTGGGTGCCGGAGATCAGCTCCGTGGAAGATGGTCTTCCACGGCCCAGCATGGGGGTGGCTCGGGATGATTCAAGCTCATGCCAGCTATTGTGCAGCGTGTTTCTGTTATTGCATCAGCTCCACCTCAGACCATCAGGCACGAGCCCCTGGAGGTTGGGCTCCCCGAGGACGCAGAGTGAACAAACTCGCAGTCTCCCCTTTGGATTTGACCACACAGGAGCAACAGCCTCTTGGCCAAATTTAGTTCCACCTATCCCAAAGAAAGGCAATGCCAAAGAATGCTCAAACTACCGCACAATTGCACGCATCTCACATGCTAGTAAAGTAATGCTCAACGTTCTCCAAGCCAGGCTTCAGCAATACGTGAACCGTGAACTTCCTGATGTTCAAGCTGGTTTTAGAAAAGGCAGAGGAACCAGAGATCAAATTGCCAACATCTGCTGCATCATGGAAAAAGCAACCAGAAAAACAATGAGTCTGAGTGAACTCCGGGAGCTGGTGATGGACAGGGAGGCCTGGCGTGCTGCGATTCTTGATGTCGCGGAGAGTTGGACACGACTGAGCGGCTGAACTGAGCTGAGCGACGCTCCGTCCCCTTTCCTCCCGCCCGAGGCGCACCAGCTCTCCTGTCCTCAGTCGAGTCCGCTGAATGCTGTGCTCGGCAGCACCCTTCCGGTGGCCGGTGGCCGGCGGAGGAGGGTCCTGGCGGGGCGTTGCTTTGTGCGCTGCTTCCTGATGCTCGAGGCGCGGAGCCGATGAGCTGTGTCCTGCGGGTCCTCCCCGGAATAGCGCACTGCCGTTTCAGAAAATACGCCTGGGCTCACTCCCGCTCACAACACCGCCCTTGCTCGTTTCTGAGAATTTTGTCTCTCTGGGCACAGCCTGGAAGAGCCCGGGCAGGCTGCCTGCAGCCAGGCTGTGCCCCTGCCTGCTGGGCCGTGGGTTGGCGGTGTCTCACCTGCGGCCTTACACACGGGTGTGTTCGCTTCCCCTCCAGTGCTGGGAGGGTTTTAAGGCAGGAAGCCAATGAAGTTCTTTTCAAAATGCCTTCTTAAATTTTGAGTATGTCCTCAGAGTCCCTGGTTTTGTTATGTGAACTTCATATAGGAAATAATAGTAGATTAAAAACATTTGTTTTAATGGTAAAGGCTCCTAATCTCTTTTGGTCCCAAATTTTCTCACTTATAATATGAAGCAGTTGGACTAAAGGAGTTATCAGGCTGTTTTTCTCTTACATGTTCTGATTTTTTATACCCTCTTCCTGGATATGCTATATTTAAACTCTACGTAAAATAATATCGTTCAACCTATGTCAGTATTAATATATGTTGTTTAGCTAGCAAACCCAAGGAAGGGTGTGTGTGCATGTCTGTGGAATCTATATCAGGGCCTATCACTGCAGCTTTCTGACTTAATATTTTTGAGTGAATAACTGAAGTGATCTTATAGAGGTAGCAGTGAAAAACCCAGTAGCTCGAATATTGTGAACAAAAGTCCTAAAATCTCCGTGGCTTAAAACAGTGGAAAAATAGTAAATGAAATGAAGTCTGTTGTTGGTTCCAGCCCGGCACCGTCCACGGGATGGGTGGAGGAGTTGGGTAGTTAGTCTCTGATCTGTATAGTCATTTAGGAACTCAGGGTCTTGCCATCTTGAGACACTGATTCTCAACACGTGGGCCCTGAAGCTGTTACAGAAGGGAAAAGAAGGTGGAGGATTACCCCCCGGAAATTCTTATGGGCCAGAGCTGGAACTGGCCCCTCTCCACTGGCTACAGCTCAGCCCCCGGCTTCCCACGAACTGCTGAACAAGAGGCTGGGAGATGGAAGCTCACAGCGTGCTCGGGCAGGAAAGGCAAGCCACGAGCCCCGGTGGGCTCTGGAGCCTCTGCCGTATGTGGCCTTGAGACTTGCTGGCGTTTGAACCTGGGAACAGGATGAAAGGGCCCGCACACCACCGCCTTTCCTACACACGCATCCTTCCTATTCCATACCTTTCTCTCAGCTCACGCCATGTCCTTTTGTCCAGCCTCATCTTTACCCTCTTTTATTTGATTCCTGGAGATAAGGAGAGAGAGAGTGAAAGGGGGCCCCTAAGGAGAAGGGTTTTCATGCGCAGGAAGAATGGGGAAGGCTGGCTGGGAAAGCGGCGCGCTTCAGCAGGGGCGTTGGGAGAGGCAGCACGCACGCTGGCGGGTGTCGGTTTGAACTGATTTGAGATGAGAATGGATTCCCAGGTGGCGTCAGAGGTGAAGAGCCTGCCTGCCCAGTGCAGGAGACTAAGAGACCCAGGTTCAATCCCTGGGTCAGGAAGATGCCCTGGAGAATGGCAGGGGAGCTTGCTCCAGTGTTCTTGCCTGGAGAATCCTATGGACCGAGGAGCCTGGTGGGCTACAGTCCATAAGGTCGTAAAAAGCTGGACAGGACTGAAGCGACTTAGCATGAGAATGGATTATTCCAGGAGGGGACAAATCCCAAGAGAAGTCCATCTCTGCATGTAGTAGAAGATAATGTCTTGAACAAAACTTTATGAATTTATTATAAAATTGAGATCAAAGATCCTCTCTCATGTTTTTAATTACACTGGAAAGACCCACACCCACAGCCAAGAACCACAGCCTCTGGCAGCAGGCCAGTCCAGGTGTTCTATTTTTTAACATTCACATAAAATAACACACACATTCAGTGATTGGAGAAGATAATTTTTAAAGAGCATCATTTGCTTTCTGCCTTTAACTGTTCCATCCTGTAATGAGAAGCAAACGTGTATTCATGTTGACTTGCATTCAGCAAACTTGCCCAGCAGTCAAAGCTGTATCACTGCCGCAGGAAGACCCCCGACCCACCCCCAGGCAGTCCCTGAAGAGCTTCGGCATTACAGATATTGTAGTGTGTATGTGAGTGTGTATGCGAGTGTGTGTGTGTGTGCATGTGTGCATGTGTGTTTTAGTTGCTCCGTTGTGTCCAACTCTTTGCGACCCCATGGACTATAACCTGCAAGGCTCCTCTGTCCATGGAATTCTCTAGGCAAGAATAATGGAGTGGGTTGCATTCCCTTCTCCAGAGGATCTTCCTGGCCCAGGGATCGAACCTGGGTCCCCAGCATTGCGGGCAGATTCTTTGCTATCTGAGCTGAAGGGAGCCGTGTACTCTAGTACTCCCAACTTGTAATACACTATTAGATTCCTGTGATTGGAGTTCCCTGTCCCCAAACTCTCAGGTCCTGAAAGACACTAATCCATCTTTGTGTCTGGTCATTAATGACCAGAATTGAGCCCCCTTCTCACTAGTTATGTTTAATTAAATAATAATAAAAAACACTTGCTGAAAATAAGTTCCTGTGTAAGTTTGTAAGTGGCATTTCTTACACCTAACATTCTTACATTGGGCAATTTCATAGAGCCAACAGACGCAAAAGTCTTTGCCAGGAACAGTTCCCCTGAAGGGTTTAAAAGCAGCGAATCCTGGGAAGTTTGGAGCAAATGACAGGACTTGCTGCCCCAGATATGAAGTGGGATTAAATGCACCTTTTCTGAAAGCCACATAAAGCAGCTGCAGAGTTGACAGGCATGTTTTTCTTCCCCCAGGGCTTTCCTGGAAAGGACGGATCCTCCGGCCCTCCGGGTCCGCCAGGGCCAATTGTAAGTATTTCCAGGAACTGCTGGGGCGCGGTGCTGCTTGGACGCGAGAGCTCGTCCGCTGCCAGGCCTTCCCTCTGCAGCCGTCTTTGCTGTAGTGTGCCGGCTCAGCCACTGGTGCGGCACTCCTCCTAAGCACCCTCTGAAAGGAATGTGTCCGGGGGGCTTGATTATTCCCCCTCCGAGGCCCTTTGCCCTGGGATCGCCTGCACTGATTGCTTTTTTACTAGACACAGGTAAGGCTTGAGTTTGAAAGAACTACATCTAAGCAACACAGTGGAGACTTTTCCAAAAAGAGCCCTCCTTAATTCGGTGGTAGTTGGAAACAGGAATAAGCAGCACGTCCTGAAGTCTCGGCCTCAGGAAGGTGGGGGGCGCTGTGTGCGGCCCCTTCTGGAGAGCTGGTTTGTTGGGAATGTCCGTCTTTACCTTTGCTCCATCTTCCTGTCCACCAGGGCATTCCCGGAGCCCCTGGAGTCCCCGGGGTCACAGGAAGCATGGGACCCCAAGGTGCCCTCGGACCGCCTGTGAGTATGTGGCCGCAGCCCGGCAGGTTGGCTGCCCGGGCATCCTTCTGGCTTATCTGTGTGTTTAAATTGACAGCGTCTCTTGTGGTCAAAATGTGTTTCCAGTACTGGACTCTTGGGGAATCCGTGAGGAAAACAGAGACTGTCCTAGGATAAAGATTAAGATCAGACTGTGCGTATATCAGGGCTAAAGGCAAATGGTCCCCACAGGGAATGATCTGCAGCTACGCTTCCGCTTATATGTATTTACACTGTTTGTTATTCTGTATTTGGCTAAGTTAACTCAATGCATCTTTTCAGGGGTTGGGTACAATGATGTCTATTAATTAGGCCTGTCTCCTGAGCAAAAAATATAACTCTGGACAAAGTCAAGGATTAGTGAGGATGGGAATAGGTTTTTCTCCCCTAAGTTGTATGAGAAAGACAGAATTTTGTTTTAAAACACACACTAACACGTAAGATGGACAGGGAGGCCTGGCGCCCTGCGATTCGTGGGGTCGCCAAGAGTCAGACACGACTCAGGGACTGAACTGAACACATAAGTGGACAGAGGTGCCAATGAAAGCTCAGGGAATGAAACAAATTATTTAATTACTAGTTATAATAATAACTATTTTAATAATTATTAGCTATAAAAATAATAATTATAAAATAACTAATTAATATAATTAATTATATAATAAACAATACCATTAAACAATATGCTATTTAAATGATATTAATTAATTTAAACTATTATCAATTGTTTTATTAATATCAATTATATTTATCATATAATCTATACAATTTATTTATAATATAATTATATATAAATTCTAATTAAATTAATTAAATAGTATTCTTGCCTTGAGAATCCCCTGAACAGTATGAAAAGACAAAAAGATAGGACACTGAAAGGTGAACTCCCCAGGTCTGTAGGTGCCCAATATGCTACTGGAGATCAGTGGAGAAATAACTCCAGAAAGAATGAAGAGATGGAGCCAAAGCAAAAACAACACCCAGTTGTGCGTGTGACTGGTGATAGAAGCAAGATCCGATGCTGTAAAGAGCAATACTGCATAGGAACCTGGAATGTTAGGTTCATGAATGAAGGTAAATTGGAAGTGGTCAAACAGGAGATGACAAGGGTGAACGTCGACATTCTAGGAATCAGTGAACTAAAATGGACTGGAATGGGTGAATTTAACTCAGATGACCATTATATCTACTACTGCGGGCAGGAATCCCTCAGAAGAAATGGAGTAGCCATCATGGTCAACAAAAGAGTCCGAAATGCAGTACTTGGATGCAATCTCAAAAATGACAGAATGATCTCTGTTCATTTCCAAGGCAAACCGTTCAATATCACAGTTATCCAAGTCTATGCCCCAACCAGTAATGCTGAAGAAGCTGAAGTTGAATGGTTAGTCAACAAAAGAGTCCGAAATGCAGTACTTGGATGCAATCTCAAAAATGACAGAATGATCTCTGTTCATTTCCAAGGCAAACCGTTCAATATCACAGTTATCCAAGTCTATGCCCCAACCAGTAATGCTGAAGAAGCTGAAGTTGAATGGTTCTATGAAGACCTACAAGACATTTTAGAACTAACACCCAAAAAAGATGTCCCTTTCATTATAGGGGACTGGAATGCAAAAGTAGGAAGTCCAGAAACACCTGGAGTAACAGGCAAATTTGACCTTGGAGCACAGAATGAAGCAGGGCAAAAGCTAACAGAGTTTTGCCCAGAGAACACACTGGTCATAGCAAACACCTTCTTCCAACAACACAAGAGAAGACTCTACACATGGACATCACCAGATGGTCAACACCGAAATCAGATTGATTGTATTCTTTGCAGCCAAAGATGGAGAAGCTGTATACAGTCAACAAAAACAAAACGAGGAGCTGACTGTGGCTCAGATCATGAACTCCTTATTACCAAATTCAGACTGAAATTGAAGAAAGTAGGGAAAACCGCTAGACCATTCATGTATGACCTAAATCAAATCCTTTATGATTATACAGTGGAAGTAAGAAGTTGATTTAAGGGACTAGATCTGATAGATAGAGTGCCTGATGAACTATGGACATCCGTGACATTGCACAGGAGACAGGAATCAAGACCATCCCCAAGAAAAAGAAATGTAAAAAAGCAAAATGGCTGTCTGGGGAGACCTTACAAATAGCTGTGAAAAGAAGAGAAGTGAAAAGCAAAGGAGAAGAGGAAAGATATACCCATTTGAATACAGAGTTCCAAACAACAGCAATGAGAGATAAGAAAGACTTCCTCAGCAATCAATGCAAAGAAGTAGAGGAAAATAATAGAATGGAAAGACTAGAGATCTCTTCAAGAAAATTCAAGATACTAGGGGAACATTTCATGCACAGATGGGCTCGATAAAGGACAGAAATGGTCTGGACCTAACAGAAGCAGACGATATTAAGAAGTGGTGGCAAGAATACACAGAAGAACTGTACAAAAAAGATCTTCACAACTAAGATAATCATGATGGTGTGATCACTCACCTACAGTCAGACATCCTGGAATGTGAAGTCAAGTGGGCCTTAGAAAGCTTCACTACGAACAAAGCTAGTGGAGGTGATGGAATTCCAGTTGAGCTATTTCAAATCCTGAAAGATGATGATGTGAAAGTGCTGCACTCAATCTGCCAGCAAATTTGGAAAACTCAGCAGTGGCCACAGGACTGGAAAAGGTCAGTACTCATTCCAATCCCAAAGAAAGGCAATGCAAAAGAATGCTCAAACTACTGCACAATCGCACTCATCTCACACGCTAGTAAAGTAATGCTCAAAATTCTCCAAGCCAGGTTTCAGCAATACGTGAACCGTGAACTTCTTGATGTTCAAGCTGGTTTTAGAAAAGGCCGAGGAACCAGAGATCAAATTGCCAACACTGCTGGATCATTGAAAAGCAAGAGAGTTCCAGAAAAACATCTATTTCTGCTTTATTGACTATGCCAAAGCCTTTGACTGTGTGGATTACAATAAACTGTGGAAAATTCTGAAAGAGATGGGAATACCAGACCACCTGACCTGTCTCTTGAGAAGTCTGTATGCAGGTCAGGAAGCAACAGTTAGAACTGGACATGGAACAACAGACTGGTTCCAAATAGGAAAAGGAGTCCGTCAAGGCTGTATATTGTCACCCTGCTTATTTAACTTATGTGCAGAGTACATCATGAGAAATGCTGGACTGGAAGAAGCACAAGCTGGAGTCAAGATTGCCAGGAGAAATATCAATAACCTCAGATACGCAGATGACACCACCCTTATAGCAAAAAGTGAAGAGGAACTAAAAAGCCTTTTGATGAAAGTGAAAGTGGAGAGTGAAAAAGTTGGCCTAAAGCTCAACATTCAGTAAAAAAGATCATGGCATCTGGTCCCATCACTTCATGGGAAACAGTGGAAACAGTGTCAGACTTTATTTTGGGGGCTCTAAAATCACTGCAGATGGTAACTGCAGCCATGAAATTAAAAGACGCTTACTCCTTGGAAGAAAAGTTATGACCAACCTAGAGAGCATATTGAAAAGCAGAGACATTACTTTGCCGACAAAGGTCCGTCTAGTCAAGGCTATGGTTTTTCCTGTGGTCATGTATGGATGTGAGAGTTGGACTGTGAAGAAGGCTGAGCGCTGAAGAATTGATGCTTTTGAACTGTGGTGTTGGAGAAGACTCTTGAGAGTGCCTTGGACTGCAAGGAGATCCAACCAGTCCATTCTGAAGGAGGTCAGCCCTGGGATTTCTTTGGAAGAAGTGATGCTGAAGCTGAAACTCCAGTACTTTGGCCACCTCATGCGAAGAGTTGACTCCTTGGAAAAGACTCTGATCCTGGGAGGGATCGGGGGCAGGAGGAGAAGGGGACGACCGAGGATGAGATGGCTGGATGGCATCACGGACTCGATGGACGTGAGTCTGAGTGAACTCCGGGAGCTGGTGATGGACAGGGAGGCCTGGTGTGCTGTGATTCATGGGGTCGCAAAGAGTCGGACATGACTGAGCAACTGAACTGAACTGAACTGAAAGCTACCCTTAATAGTCATTCTAAAAAGCCGTATACTTATTCCAGCTGGAATGTAGTTACGTTGTCATTGTTCAAAACCTTTTTAGACCTTCTCTTTTCAAGTCAAGCTAGTGATGGGACACAGAAGAAGACTGGAGTGCTTTCTCCTTACACATCCTTTTTCGTTATCTCTGCTTTAGTCCACTTCCCGTAATGTGCTCGGGGAACAGGAGTTCCAGAAGACGTCCGCAGGGCTCAGAGAGCAAAGGGTTCTGGGCAAGAAAGTGTCAGAGACAGCATATTAAATCTGTTTCTCAGAAAGTCATGAGAAATTTTAGGGTGTCAAAGGCTTTGAGGCATCTTGAGGCGCAACAGAAACAAACAAAAATAAACCGAAAACTGGTTTAAATTTGGTTGGACAATAAACAAATGCATTTGTGCAGTGTCCCTTAATCCAAGTCGACTTGAGCCTAATCTTAGGAGGATGGATAGGAAGGAAGAAGAGGCCCTAGAGGGTGCTTGGCAGAGGGTGGCGGGTGTGTGTGAGGGACAGAGTGGCTCTGAAATGCAGCAAGTGAGGAGGGCCCCACCCTGCGAACCGCCTGGCCTTGTGCAGCTCTGGAGCAGACTTAAACACGGGCTTTAAATAAATTCAGAAACAGCAGTAATTTTTTCCTGGAAATAGAACGCTTGTGGATATTCCCTTCAGTTGCTGCCAGTCAGCAGAAAAGGGCCCTTGACGGTGGCGTTTGTGCCAGAGGCAGCACTGGTGTCTCCTCGGAGCCAGGGGCTCCCTGGAGCGCCCAGCCCAGAGCTCCCCTGGGACGCTGGGTGGGCGCAGCCACACGCCTGCCTCCTGCCAGACGGGCCGCGGCTCGCGGGGTGAAGCCTCGACTGATTTCCCGTGCATGGCTGTGCAGGAAGGCAGGAGGGAGAGACCAGGAGAGACACGCTGCCCGCTGAGAACAGTTTATTTCCTATGGGCAGTGCCCGGAAAAGGCTGGCTTTCACGCACGCTGCCTCAGCTGCCGACTCTCCAGGGCAGAACGTGCATCGCTGCTGCTGCTGCTGTTGTGATTCCTACCCGGGGCCCGAGGCGTAAGCTCAAGGTGCCTCCCCTGCAGGAGAGCAGACAGTGAGCAAGCACGCGCAAGATGGGCCCTGAGCTCAGTGGGATATAAATGCCGGCGGGCGGGCCAGTGCCACACAGCACAGCGAGCTCCGCGTCACAAGTCGGGAGACCTGGCTTCCAGACGCCACCCTCACAGGGCCTGAACTGGCTGTGTAGCCACATTGCTTAAGCTTCTTTACCTGCCTTCTCAGAATGTCAGTTTCCCAATTAATTCATTCAAAAATATTTATTGAGTAGCTATGCTGGATCATTGAAAAAGCAAGAGAGTTCCAGAAAAACATCTATTTCTGCTTTATTGACTATTCCAAAGCCTTTAACTGTGTGGATCACAGTAAACTGGAAAATTCTGAAAGAGATGGGAATAGCAGACCACCTGACCTGCATCTTGAGAAACCTGTATGCAGGTCAGGAAACAACAGTTAGAACTGGACATGGAACAACAGACTGGTTCCAAATAGGGAAAGGAGTGCGTCAAGACTGTATATTGTCACCCTGCTTATTTAACTTCTATGCAGAGTACATCATGAGAAACGCTGGACTGGAAGAAACACAAGCTGGAATCAAGATTGCCGGGAGAAATATCAATAACCTCAGATATGCACATGACACCAGATTTATGGCAGAAAGCGAAGAAGAACTAAAGAGCTTCTTGATGAAAGTGAAAGAGAGTGAAAAAGTTGGCTTAAAACTCAACATTCAGAAAACTAAGATCATGGCATCTGGTCTCATCACTTCATGGGAAATAGATGGGGAAACCGTGGAAACAGTGGCTGACTTTATTTTTCTGAGCTCCAAAATCACTGCAGATGGTGATTACAGCCATGAAATTAGAAGACGCTTACTCCTTGGAAGGAAAGTTATGACCAACCTAGTCAGCATATTAAAAAGCAGAGACATTACTTTGTCAACAAAGGTCCATCTAGTCAAGGCTATGGTTTTTCCAGTAGTTATGTATGGATGTGAGAGTTGGACTGTGAAGAAATCTGAGCACTGAAGATTTGATGCTTTTGAACCGTGGTGTTGGAGAAGACTCTTGAGAGTCCCTTGGACTGCAAGGAGATCCAACCAGTCCATCCTAAAAGAAATCAGTCCTAGGTGTTCATTGGAAGGACTGATGTCGAAGCTCAAAGTCCAGTACTTTGGCCACCTGATGCGAAGAGCTGACTCATTTGAAAAGACCCTGATGCTGGGAAAGATTGAGGGCAGGAGGAGAAGAGAGCGACGGAGGATGAGGTGGTTGGATGGCATCACCAACTCGATGGACGTGAGTTTGAGTAAGCTCTGGGAGTTGGTGATGGACAGGGAGGCCTGGTGTGCCGCAGTCCATGGGGTCACAGGGCTGAGTGAAGTGAACGATATGAACAAGAGATGTGGACAGGTAGGTGTCCAGGCGGGACACAAAAGATGACCAAGATCCTCTTTTACATTCAGGGACAATCTAGAGAGGATGATGATTCTGTTCAGTATATAAGAGGATATAACAGGAGGCAGAAAGTGGGAAACGGCTTACAGGAAAGGCCGGGACGTGGCTGTGAAATCCCCGCTTAGGGGGGCAGAGAGGCAGGGGTGCAGGGTCTACGCCGTCCCCTGAGCGGCGGGGCGGGAGCCGCTCCCGAGGGGGCAGCGCTGCAGCGGATCTTGAGGGATGGATGAGCTCGGCCCCCAGGAAGCCAGGAGGGGGCCCCTCAGGGGCAGCAGCCCCAGCCCTGCCGCCGCTCCGGGGGGTTCGCCCGCTCTCCTCCATCACTCCCGCCGCCGCTGCGCCGGCACCGCCGCTCTGGGAGCCGCAACCTCGAGCCCGCCTCGCTGCGCGGCGAGGCTGCCCCCGGCGCCCCGCGGTGCCCGCCTGCCGGGTTGCCAGGCGACCCGCGGCGGCAGCTCTGCCGGCGGCGCCACTCCCTGCCTGGCGGCCCTCGCTGGGCCCGCGGCGCCGGGCGCGTGGGCTCCCCCGGGCGCGTGGGCTCCGCCGGGCGCGTGGGCTCCCCCGGGCGCGTGGGCTCCGCCGGGCGCGTGGCCCTCGTTCGAGCCCGCACCTTCCCTGCAGCGCGGCTCCCGGAGGCCCGCTCGGCGGGGCCCGCGCGCCCTTGACACCCCGAGAGCCTCGGGGGAGGCGCCCCCGCGTCTGGGGCGTGCTTCTCCTCCCCCCGGAGCCCCTGATGGTTTCCCGCGAACGCTGCCCTCCCGGCGGGGGTCCCCCTGCCAGCCTCACCTCCCTGCTGGGAGCCTGCATTCCACCCGCCAACGCCCATCCCGCCACAAAAAGCAGCGCTTCTCGAGGGCAGAGCGTTCTTTTCTTTAACCATAGATCAGAAGAAACGGAGTAGCCATCATGGTCAACAAGAGAGTCCGAAATGCAGTACTTGGATGCAATCTCAAAAACGACAGAATGATCTCTGTTCGTCTCCAAGGCAAACCATTCAATATCACAGTTATCCAAGTCTATGCCCCAACCAGTAATGCTGAAGAAGCTGAAGTTGAACGGTTTTATGAAGACCTACAAGACCTTTTAGAACTAACACCCAAAAAAGATGTCCTTTTCATTATAGGGGACTGGAATGCTAAAGTAGGAAGTCAAGAAACACCTGGAGTAACAGGCAAATTTGGCCTTGGAATGTGGAATGAAGCAGGGCAAAGACTAATAGAGTTTTGCCAAGA
>SJYT01012403.1:397947-423870 GCA_006410635.1 Cephalophus harveyi
ACTCCAGTACTTTGGCCACCTCATGCGAAGAGTTGACTCATTGGAAAAGACTCTGATGCTGGGAGGGATTGGGGGCAGGAGGAGAAGGGGACGACCGAGGATGAGATGGCTGGATGGCATCACTGACTCGATGGATGTGAGTCTGAGTGAACTCCGAGAGATGGTGATGAACAGGGAGGCCTGGCGTGCTGCGATTCATGGGGTCACAAAGAGTCGGACACGACTGAGCGACTGAACTGAACTGAACTGAGATCCCACTTCAGCATCTCGGAGGCAGAGCCAGTCCATTCCGTACAAAAGGGCTCCGTTCCGAGAGCGCATCCGCCAGCCCGGCAGCGCCAGCCCAGGTCCCCGGCAGAGCAGCCCAGGTCCCTGGCAGAGCAGCCCAGGTCCCCAGCTGGCACGGGCAGCCCAGGTCCCCGGCAGAGCAGCCCAGGTCCCCGGCTGGCACGGGCAGTGGGATTAGTGCCCTGCGATAGCTTGCAGTGCTTCTCACACACACACTGCACAAAAAACGCAACAAATAAGGAAGCATGTTTAACCTGCACTACAGTTCCTGGCAAAGCGCAGGCGTCCAGGACAACAGCGGGCACCCGGGGCGGGCGTCAAGCGAGCAGGAAGGGGGTACGGACCGGAGGGCGGGATACGGGCGAGCTGAGGGCGCCAGCGCGTGTAGGGACTTACCGTGCTCAGCGTTTGGTAAAACAAAGAGCAAAAGTGTGATTACATTCTGGTTAGGCTGCTACTCAGGTGAGTTTGAGGAGATTAGTTTTACAGATTAAGGGTCAGCCATGGAAAGTCAACTCTTAGAGCTGAGCTAGGTGTGTTTTGATTTTAGTTAGCAGATGACTGAGCGACTTCGCTTTCTCTTTTCACTCTCATGCATTGGAGAAGGAAATGGCAGCCCACTCCAGCGTTCTTGCCTGGAGAATCCCAGAGACCGGGTAGCCTGGTGGGCTGCCATCTATGGGATCACACAGAGTCGGACACGACTGAAGTGACTTAGCAGCAGCAGCAGACACCTAATATTTGGGACTTGGACCAGGAGATCATTCTTCTTTCCTTCAGTACTAAAATTCTATGAATGTAGCTACTGTATTTTCTTTTCTTTGCATTTCAAGTGTTCCTGAAATCAAAGGAAAATATGCCACTTTTTCTTGCCGACATCTATAGGGACTGTGTGCTTTCCATCAAAGCTTGTTTTGGTGGAGTTACAGACCTTCGTTCACTCAGGAATTTTGAGTTTGTTTTTGTTTTATTTTGCAAAACGAAAAACGAAAAATCAAAGGAAAGACGTCAGAGAAGTTGGAATAAAAAATAATTTCTTGTCGTTCAGATGTGTTCACTAAATGTGTCTTTCCTGGAGACCACCTTGCTGTGTCTTGCAGCTACTTAGTCACAAGCATTGGTAGGCTGAGTGTGAGGAATTTCAGGCCTCATTAAATGCATGAGGCGCCGACACCTGATGCTGTCCGTTCACCTCATCGCTCAGGTTTGCACTGCCGTTTCTTTGTCCAAGTTTCAAACAGGAAAAGCTAACACATGATAGCTAGCAATGGAAACATTAAGAAAATGTTGGTTCAGAAACAAAACATATTCAAGATGAAATAGATTTTAAGAAATGACTCAAAGACTAATTCTGAATGACTGGAGTGAGATTTGGGAGATGTCTGTTTGCTTTTTAAATTATTGCATTAAAAATATTACCTACACTGGAATAGATTCAGGCTAGCAGCTGTGTTGAGCAGTGCTCTCTTTCATGGCAGCAGTAGAGTGTACTGTGGGGAGCAAGGGTTCTGGGGCCCAGCTGAGTGGATTCTGGTCCCAGATTTTTCATCTTATTGTGTGACCTTGGGCAATTTATTTATCCTCTCAATGCATCACTCTCTTTATATGTAAAAAGCAGAGATGTTACTTTGCCAACAAAGTCCGTCTAGTCAAGGCTATGGTTTTTCCAGTAGTCATGTATGTGTGTGAGAGTTGGACTTACAAACAAAGCTGAGTGCCGAAGAATTGATGCTTTTGAACAGTGGTGCTGGAGAAGACTCTTGAAAGTCCCTTGGACTGCAAGGAGATCCAACCAGTCTATCCTAAAGGAGATCAGTCCTGGGTGTTCATTGGAAGGATTGATGTTGAAACTGAAACTCCAATACTTTGGCCACCTGATGCGAAGAGCTGACTCATTGGAAAAGACCCTGATGCTGGGAAGGATTGAGGCAGGGAGGAGAAGGGGACGACAGAGGATGAGACGGCTGGAGGGATTAAATGAGTTCACCTTACGGGAGTGTTAGCTTAAATGAGTTAATGTGCCGAGATGTGTACTTGGCATGTGGTAAAAACAGCTTGAGTTTTAAACCACTAGTATCTACAAACAGTTTCTTGGCTTATTAAAGATGAGGAACAGATACTAATTTTTGTTTCCTGATTTTGGGAATTGTATTTGTGTTTATTTGAATTTGAATTGTATTTGAATTTGTGTTGCATCGAATGCTTGAAAAGGAAGTAGGCAGCAGTCCTAGATTTATAATAAATATTTTTATTAATTTAATATTGCACTTAAGTGAATAGTCAAGTGGCTCTTTTAACAGGCTAGGTGGTTTGGGGAATATAAAGTAATATAAGTTATGGTCCCCAGCATTAGAGATCTTACCATCTACATAGAGAGGAGAGAAATCTTTGTGTTGCCCAGTTAAATAGGCCTCCCAGGCGGCAGTGTGGTAAAGACCCCAGCTGCCAGGCAGGAGAGAGGGGACTGCACTGGGTCTGGAAGAGCCCCTGGAGGAGGACAAGGCAGCCCGCTCCAGGGTTCTTGCCTGGAGAGTCCCATGGACAGAGGAGCCCGGCGGGCTGCCGTCCACAGGGTCACAGAGAGTCCGACATGACTGAGCAACTGAGCACGCACATGGTCAAAAGTATACAGTAATAAAGATTTCATATGAAATAGGTGGCACTTGAATCGAGTAATGCTTTAGAGTACTGCTGATACTTCATGTATAAGATACACGCTTAATACCGTTCTCACAAGTGTTCTGCTCCGCTGACTGGGCCAGGTCTGCGAGAGTGAGAAGCTGTACTGTCGATAAGCAGATGGTGGTGGTCACAGCCTTGGCAGCGAGGCCTCTGACTTTGTCACCCGGCTGTCTGGGGGTCACCGGAGAGCTGCCGTCGGCCGGGAGCCACCGAGCTTTCTGAACTGCGTCCTGAACGGCATCAGGAGGGCGAGACCCGGGGCTGTGCGGAGGATCAACTGAAAGGGGGTCCTTCGTTAGGGAAGCCGGCTCGGAGGAAGGCGCGAATGCCCTGGCGTGAGATGTTGGGGCCGCGGCCGGCTGCGGGAGCGGAAGGCTGGGTACGAGAGGAGCTGCGGTGCCGAGTGTGCGGGCATGCCTCGGG
The DNA here is from genome assembly GCA_006410635.1 of Cephalophus harveyi. Taxonomy (NCBI): domain Eukaryota; kingdom Metazoa; phylum Chordata; class Mammalia; order Artiodactyla; family Bovidae; genus Cephalophus; species Cephalophus harveyi. The sequence goes on from SJYT01012403.1 coordinate 401,341, forward strand.
GGTCCCGTCACCAAGACCCCGAGCTCGCACCGCGGGGGCTCGGGTTCAGCCCCTGGTCACGGAAGTAAGCTGTCACGTGCCGCAGGGCTCGGCCGAGAACAACACAAGACGAAACGTGTGCGTGTGTGCAAGGGGCGTGCGAGAGGCAGGGGAAGGCAGGGGGACGGCGGGCGGGCCGCGGGAGTGGCTGCCGCGCTCCTCGCCCCCTGGAACTCCGCCCTGGGCGACAGCCTGTCTGCCACCTGACTCAGCCCCGTACAAGCATCTACACCTCTGAAGCCGCACACAGTACAGGTCAGGGCATCTCATTTTTCCAGAAAGCCAGTTTACCTGCACACAATGGAATGGACGCAGAATTTTTATTTTGGATGACTAACTGAATAGAGATTTTTGGAAAAGAGACTGATTTGGGAGCTGTTGAGATTATAGTAACAACTGGGAACAGCCTGACAGCGTGACAAATTCCAATGGCACTTTCTATCCTTCTGGTAGAGGTTATAAAAAAGTGTTGTTCAGTAAACTTATTACCCTGCCTTGGAGTTGAAACAACAAGAAGAAATTCTTCTGAAGACACGTGTTTTGCTTATACATGTAATTTCATTGCACAAACACTAAAAAAAAAAAACCATTGTTTTTCAGCAGAAGTTTTTACAGATATGGTAAGGTTTCCTACGGGTCAAAGAGTAGCTAAGGCACAAAACAAAACAATAGTTGAGCTGGGAACTCGCGCTCACATTACCAGGGAGAATCAGAGAGAAGGCCTCACGTGCTGTTAATCCCGAATGGAAAGCAGAGTGAAGAGCTAGCATTTCACAGATTCCACCTTTCACTTGAGCTCTGAGGTTGGAAAATGTTTTCCTTTCTGTGAGAGATATGCTTTCAAAAATGAAAACCATGTCTCTTCGCAGCAGAGATTTGTGAAATCGATTGCGCAGCATCAGGAGAGAGGCATTTCGTGTGAAAAGATGTGAATGATTTATTCAGTGACACTGTATTACAAGCAGTATTGCTGCAGGATCCCAATTTTGTGTTCAAGCGTACTGTGACTTGCATGCGGAGACTGGGCGAGTGAAACGTTTAAGATGTCTGTAGGACCACAGTGGGGCTGTGGACGCAGAGAAGAGACTTGCAGACACCAGGGGGAGGAAGGAAGGAGAGAGCAGCGCGGGTGGGGAGAGCAACACGGATGCTTGCCTTGCCACGTGTTAAACAGATCGCAGTGGGAAGCTGCTGTGTGACCCCTGTCTCTTATACACATCTCCCCTGGAGTCCCCGGGGTCACAGGAAGCATGGGACCCCAAGGTGCCCTCGGACCGCCTGTGAGTATGTGGCCGCAGCCCGGCAGGTTGGCTGCCCGGGCATCCTTCTGGCTTATCTGTGTGTTTAAATTGACAGCGTCTCTTGTGGTCAAAATGTGTTTCCAGTACTGGACTCTTGGGGAATCCGTGAGGAAAACAGAGACTGTCCTAGGATAAAGATTAAGATCAGACTGTGCGTATATCAGGGCTAAAGGCAAATGGTCCCCACAGGGAATGATCTGCAGCTACGCTTCCGCTTATATGTATTTACACTGTTTGTTATTCTGTATTTGGCTAAGTTAACTCAATGCATCTTTTCAGGGGTTGGGTACAATGATGTCTATTAATTAACCTTCCATTACAAATAAATAAATTTAAATAAATGGATAACCAATGAGGAAGCAAGAACGGCACAGAGACGCAGCTGTTGGCGGGATGACAGGCGGCTGTCTGTCTATTCCTGGGGCTGTGTATCTGCTTTTGCTGCAGAATGATGAGCACTAAGGAAACCTCTTCATACAGTCAGGAAAGATGCGCTATCATTATGCTTGGCTGAGTGCAGCATCCTAACTCGACAATTTACCATTTTGCAGGGTGTCCCTGGAGCAAAGGGAGAGAGGGGAGAGAGGGTGAGTATCTCTGGGCCCTTGGCTGCGGAGCTTTGTCGGGGAGCCTGGTGAGGGAGGGCGGCTCTCTGTCCGGGTCAGCCATCCCTCCCTACCCGACCCCCCCCCCCAGCTCGCCCACTGTGAGCGCCTTTCTGGGGGATCCGCCCCAGGGCGGGAGGTCAGGCCAGCTGGCTTCTCGCGGCAGCCCCGCGAGTCCGGCTAGGTGACCTGAAGCGCTTGCTTAGGGAGGAAACGGAGAGGGTCACTCGTGTAACTCGCAGAGTGGATTTAATGCAGACATTAGGTAGCGGATGGGAAAAGCTTTCGGAGAAGTAAACGCTCTGTTCCCAGCGCCAGGCGGAAGGTGGAGGCCTGCGTGCCTCCGATGCCGGCCCCAGGAGGACAGTGGCGCGCGGCGAGCCCCGGCCGGAGGCTCGAGCAGGCTGTCCCCGGGGCCCTTTCTCTCCTTGGGAAACCGCCGCTGCGCAGAGAGGCGCCGTCGCTTCTGGGGGACGCGGCAGTGGCCTTCCCCGGTGGAACCTGGGCGGGAAGCTCTTCCCTCTGTAGGTGGACTTGGCGTCTCTCTCTGGTCGCTGTTAGTGTGCAGTAAGCCGCTGCGTGAGACAGCGCTGCATTGTGCAAGCTCTGAAGAGTGACAGGCATTAAAGAACATATGGTTGGTGGGTTTGTTCCGAACCCTGAAATTCCTCTAGAGCCTGGGGCCGGAAGGGCGTGCTGGGGCGGCCTGGGCTCCCGCGGGCGTCGGGAGCCTCGGGGGCGCGGCGGGCCGGCCTCTTGCCGGCAGCGAGGGGCCCGCTGCGACGGGGCTCCAGCCCCAGCTCCGTCCTGGAGGTCCTGCCCGGCTGGGCCGCGGCCGGGAGTCAGCGCTCGCTTTTCTCTCCTCCAGGGCGACCTCCAGTCCCAGGCCATGGTGCGAGCGGTGGCGCGCCAGGTGTGCGAGCAGCTCATCCAGAGTAAGTGCCTCGGCCGCCGGGGCGCTGATCCCGGCCGGAGCGAAGCCCGCCTTTGCACGGGCGCGAACTCGGCCTTGCCTTGGCGCAGACCCGCCAGCTTTACGGCTGGCCGTCACTGCCCCAGCTGGGGTCACTGCCTCTTTAGATGTCACCTCATTACAGATTACCCGGGCCTTCTGCAGCGATGGTGCAGATGCCAGATTCCTCTCTGCTGTTTGTCTGGAAGCTCCCTGTTCGCCCATGTGGGTTTCACTTGACTGCCCAGATCAAATCTTCTATTTTGTCTTCATCTCTCCAAATAAATCTTCTTCATCAAGTGCTAAGGACTTGAAAGCTGCCAAACTAAGGCAGCAGAACTCGCCCCCCAACCTCCAGACTTAAGTCAATCAGTTCAGTTCAGGCGCTCAGCCGTGTCCGATCTTTGCGACCCCATGAATCGCAGCACGTCAGGCCTCCCTGTCCATCACCAGCTCTCGGAGTTCACCCAGACTCGCGGCCATCGAGTCCGTGATGCCATCCAACCACCTCATCCTCGGTCGTCCCCTTCTCCTCCTGCCCCCAATCCCTCCCAGCATCAGAGTCTTTTCCAATGAGTCAACTCTTCGCATCAGGTGGCCAAAGTACTGGAGTTTCAGCTTCAGCATCATTCCTTCCAAAGAAATCCCAGGGTTGATCTCCTTCAGAATGGACTGGGTGGATCTCCTTGCAGTCCAAGGGACTCTCAAGAGTCTTCTCCAACACCACACTTCAAAAGCATCAATTCTTCGGCGCTTAGCCTTCTTCACAGTCCAACTCTCACATCCATACATGACCACAGGAAAAACCATAGCCTTGACTAGATGGACCTTAGTCGGCAAAGTAATGTCTCTGCTTTTGAAAATGCTGTCTAGGTTGGTCATAACTTTTCTTCCAAGGAGTAAGCGTCTTCTAATTTCATGGCTGCAGTCACCATCTGCAGTGATTTTGGAGCCCAAAAAAATGAAGTCTGACACTGTTTCCACTGTTTCCCCATCTATTTCCCATGAAGTGATGGGACCAGATGCCCTGATCTTCGTTTTCTGAATGTTGAGCTTTAAGCCAACTTTTTCGCTCTCCTAGGACCTTGGTCGGCAAAGTAATGTCTCTGCTTTTGAAAATGCTGTCTAGGTTGGTCATAACTTTTCTTCCAAGGAGTAAGCGGCTTCTAATTTCATGGCTGCAGTCACCATCAGCAGTGATTTTGGAGCCCAAAAAACTAAAGTCTGACACTGTTTCCACTGTTTCCCCATCTATTTCCCATGCTTTTGTAAACCTTACTTTATTAAACAAATATTTATTGAGAATCTACAGAGGAGCCTGGTGAGCTACAGTCCACGGGGTCGCAGAGTCGGACACGACTGAGGGAGTTCACTTTCACTTTCACTATGTTTTCAGAATAAATTAAGAACACAGTCTATGACCTTTATCTTCTTGAGTCACATTTCTTCCTGTTCTAGTCTTTTCCGTGGCTCAGGAATTAACTAACTCCATGATTCATATGTCTAAGAGTCATTTAATTCACATTTCACATATTCATATAAACAGTATTCAGTTTTAACAATTCAGCTATTGGGACACCCTTCTGCTTACAAGAAGAGTAAAGAATTTGTTTTTAAATAGAGAAAACGTAATTTGAATAAGATGCTTGAAACCACAGTTAGGTGCAGCAACAGACAAGTTGCCTATGGCACCAAAAAAGCACTGACTTCAAGCACTGGCCTTGCCACGAAGAAGTCAAGAGGCTTGGAAGAAATCACATGACCTCGCTAGACTTCAGTTTCTTTAGGTTTAACGTGACAGTTTTGCTAGGTCACCTCTCTGGACTTCACTCTAAAATTTGATTCTGTCACGTGTCTTATTGTTAAATTTGTTTGGATATTTCATTTGACAGGTAAAACAAGAGAGAAGGTGATTGGCTGTTAAACCAGTTGGTCACATTTATCAATCTGATTTAGGAAGGAGAGTCACTTGCAGAACGGGCTTCTCTTAGAAAAGTCATATTACCTTTTTTCTTTTCTTTCAGATTAGTTTGTTTCAGGTCAATCTGTCTCTCTCTTGAAGGACTTTAGTGAATCTTGGCTGGCACTTGAAATCTATGGTAAGGTACAGTAGGCAATTATTTAATGAGTCATTTTGTGACTACATAATAAGATATGTCAACTTCCAACTATTGCTCTGCTTACCTAGATGCAGTTAGTTCAATATCTTGGGATCTGTGATGAGCAAAACACTACCTTTAGCACCAAATCTGGTATCTGGCAGGATGATTTTGGTTACAAATAAATAATAGAACATCATTACAATCTGGCTTAAATCATGAAAGGAATTAATTTGGGGAATTAATTGACAAGAGAGAAGGTGATTGGCTGTTAAACCAGTTGGTCACATTTATCAATCTGATTTAGGAAGGAGAGTCACTTGCAGAATGGGCTTCTCTTAGAAAAGTCATATTACCTTTTTTCTTTTCTTTCAGATTAGTTTGTTTCAGGTCAATCTGTCTCTTTCTTGAAGGACTTTAGTGAATCTTGGGTGGCACTTGAAATCTATGGTAAGGTACAGTAGGCAATTATTTAATGAATCATTTTGTGACTACATAATAAGATGTGTCAACTTCCAACTATTGTTCTGCTTACCTAGATGCAGTTAGTTCAATATCTTGGGATCTGTGATGAGCAAAACACTACCTTTAGCACTAAATCTGGTATCTGGCAGGATGCTTTTGGTTACAAATAAATAATAGAACATCATTACAATCTGGCTTAAATCATGAAAGGAATTAATTTGGGGAATTAATTGGCTCATGTAACTGAAGAGATGGGCTTTTGGGTGCAGATGAGTTAGAACAAAACACTACCTTTAGCACTAAATCTGGTATCTGGCAGGATGCTTTTGGTTACAAATAAATAATAGAACATCATTACAATCTGGCTTAAATCATGAAAGGAATTAATTTGGGGAATTAATTGGCTCATGTAACTGAAGAGATGGGCTTTTGGGTGCAGATGAGTTAGAGGTTCAGTTTCATTTTCACAGATTCTTCCTGCTCCTCCATCTTTTATGGGCTAGCTTCATCCTCAGGTCAGGTTCTCTTGATAAGGTGGCTGCAGCTAGAATTCAGCATACATACTTTTCTCTTCAGATCATGTGCAATGAGATTGGTGGGGTGCTGGGTAAATTTTTTTCTTATTAAAATCCAAAGTTTCACTCTAACTGGATAAAGCTGGATCACAAAATCTCCTCTGGGCAGCAACCATGGTGTGAAGGATGGGAAGAAGCCATTGACTTCTCACCATGTAGAGCAAGATGAGGGTCAGCCCTCATAGACAGTGCTTGGCTGTGTCAATACCTGGGGAGGCAGCCAGTAAGAACTACATTACAAAAGTAGAAAAAAAAATGGCATCTGCTCATATTTTAGATGTGGATGAACAGACACACAGACACATGTAAATAAAGAACTCTCTTATATTCAAGAATTTCCAAGTGAAAAGATGTATGAACATGATGAAATAATCCCTTTGTGGTCTTAGTATTTTTGTTTAAGAGAGTATTAATATTGACATCTGTTGAATCTGATTTCTTTGAGCTTCTCTGATCCCCAGTAGGTAAGAAGATAATACTTTAAACTTACAAATGTTGCTATTTAACAGGTTTTATATTTTTTAATATCCATAAAAGCAATTTATAGGCACAACTGCTAAGTCCCTAAATCCTTAGCAAGCAATGATAATTGTATTGTTATATTACTGCTAATGCTATAATAATAACACATGTCAAAATCCCAGGAACCAAAAGGTTAACTCTGGGGAATTCAAGTGCATTGACAACTCTGCATTCACAAGAGTGATCCTGGGTTATCATTTCCAACTTCTTTTTATTCCTCAGTGATACAGCCTCAACATGATCACCTACATAAAGCACCCCCATAATCATATTAAGATTAAGGAAAATATGTATGAAACATTTTATTCATGCTTAGTGACAATGAGCAAGGTGGAAATAGGCAGAAGAATTTTTATGACAGTTTATATTCCAACAAATAATCACATGATTTCAAGTGTACTCCCAAAGTAGATTACACATTTTACGCATTTAATTATAATCATACTTTTCTCTTATCTGATATGAATATCTTCAATTTAAATATCAGTTTAATTGATGTCTATCATTTAATAATCATAATATGATCCAAGCCAATTATAACAATTCTTTCCTGTAAAACTATAGCTGTTAGAAGAATGTTGAGTGGGAAAATGTTTAAATCCTGACATAAAAATGTCTGTGATAAAACCAGGAGCTTTGAATTTCATGGTCCTTTAATATTGCCTTTGAAGTAATGAAAAAGCCATTTTCCACCACTTGCTTCAAGGATTTCACTAATAACATCTTTCACAAAGGACCGATCTTTTTTTAAGCAGGATATTGTGAAGTTATTCTAAAGCATTTAAAATTATATAACAAACTTTTACTGAAATTTCTCAGTCTACCTTTTTTTATTCTCCCTAATGAAATACTTGTTAAAGAGGTTACTTCAACCTTATGGAAATAGGTTATGCCTATGATAGAGTATTCATTATTTAATTCCATTCCAGAAATAAAGGATAACAAGTTGGGGGGGGGGGNTTACACATACTTTTCTGCTTGTTCCCTTCCATTTCACAGGAAGGGCAACAGTACCCAGCTTAGAACCATTGTCAGAATTTCAGAATAGTGCCTGGAATATTCTCAGATTGTGTGTGTGTGTGTGCACGCACGCGCTAAGTCACTTCAGTTGTGTCTGACTCTTTGAGGCCCTAAGGAGTGTAACCCACTAGGTTTCTTTGTCCATGGGATTCTCCAGGCAAGAATACTGGAGTGGGTTGCTGTTTTCCTCTTCAAGGAATCTTCCCAACTCAAAGATCAAACCTCCATCTCTTATCTTATGTCTCCTGCATTGGCAGGTGGCTTCTTTACCACAAATGCCACTTGGGAAGCCCAGATTAGCTATTCTTATTATAATAACATGATTTAATCGATTTATGGATGCTGATGGTATCTGTTAGAATGGCCAAATGAATGAGCCAGTACAATATTCATATCAGGAAAAGCATTTTAAAAGATCAGATTCCTTCAGTATTTTATGGTATCATTTTGTTGGAATCATCATATTCTACAAGATTGCTTGGGACAGACCAGGTGACATGATGTAGACTTTTAGGGAGCCTAAGTTTACCGCTATAATATTTGGGACTCAGTAGACATGTCCTGTAAAATGCAGTTGGTTAAACTTTTATGATGGGGCTCTGAAGTGAAGGTTGGAGAGGTTACAGGGATCCCCATATGTATTTTAATCAAGACACATGTCATGAAGTTTAAGAAACACTGTTTACTTTATTCATACCATGCCTGTGTCTTCGACATTCTAAAAGAGAAAAGATAGACAGTCTGCTTCCTTTCAAATTCTTTTGGACAGAGTCTTGAATGAAGGAGATAAGTGATTTAAGTGATTTGGCAATAAATGCTATAGCTGAGGGCAACAAGGACATAGACGTCTAGACAAAACAACGTCATAAAGTATGCAGGACAAAAAGCAAGCCTTGACTGAGGCTCTGCACAATCAGTGCAGCACTGTCCAACTCTGAATTCTCCACAGTGGTGAGCAGGCATTTACACTAATTAAGGCAGAATAAAAGTTGTATGGCTAAATCCTTACACAATAATGAAATTTTAGACATATTGTCTTGCAGTGATATTCTGGAAGCTGGCTGTATATCTGTAGGTGATTTAAAGCTTCTGGTTTCATAAAGTTCCAACAACACAGCTAGGGTTTCTTTTCTACAATGTCCCAGAGACTATTCAAGGATATGGGTTACCAGGGGAAAAGATCTGGACTAAATAATAATAATAATCAATTAAGGGATGGGGTACACCCCAAGCTTAAAATTCTTGTGGCGTACTTCTTGCTGAAACAAGAAACCAGCTTTTGAGATTTTACCAAAACCCATTTTGTCAGGCAATCAGACTTTCAAATATTGACCTTGTGGGCACAAATACAGCCTTTGTGGCAAATCACAGCAGCACTGGGTTCCGGGAACTAAAGGAAGAAAAGTTAGTAAGAAGAGAAAAGAAACACTTGTCAACCCATCAAGGCACACATTTCTTGGAGGCTCTTTCTGGCTTCTGACGTTGGCTATAGAAAGATCACATGAAGCTACCTGAGTCTATATGATGCCTAATTTGTTTTCCTCCACCTTATGACTCAGATGAGTCCTCAGGGAATTAGGTCAAGTAATCAATGTTTAAGTGTCTTGGAGAGAACACTCAGATGGGTCAGCAATGGTTCAAGCAAATGCAGAGGAGCACCTTCCCTGCAGAGAAGCAGGAGTCCAATGTCAGTCCATTAGCACTTTAATTCATGTACTGTTTCTAGAGACACACTGTCAAGAATTGTCAATAATCAAGATCGTCTGATGGCAAGGGATATGAATTGTCAGATCATTCGAGGAATCAGTTTCAGTTGATTTAATACCAGGACTTTCCTTCAGAATCAGTTTTCAGTAATCTGGAGTCAGAACGCAAAGTCCAGAGTAACCTTCTACAGTCCAGTAGAAAATGGTTTATCTGTTCAGATCTGTAGACATTCCCATGCACGCAATCTTTAGGTTTCCTACCATTTCTGGAGAAATGGTGTCTACTGGGCCATGATGACCATATGTGCTGTGCTTAGCTGCTCAGTCGTGTCCAACTCTTTGTGACCCCATGGACTGTAGCCCACCAGGCTCCTCTGTCCATGGGATTCTCCAGGCAAGTATACAGGAGTGCGTTGCACGCCCTCCTCCAGGGGATCTTCCCAACCCAGAGATCGAACCCAGGTCTTTTGCATTGCAGGCGGATTATTTACCATCTGAGAAGTAGCTTCTAATCTATATATTCATTCTGTGACTCGGAATGGTGAAACCTCAGTATGTTTTTAAGTCATGAAGTGAAGTTAAGTGAAGTCCCTCAGTCGTATCCGACTCTTTGCGACCCCGTGGACTATAGCCTACCAGGCTTCTCTGTCCATGGGATTCACCAGGCAAGAATACTGGAGTGGGTTGCCATTTCCTTCTCCAGGGGATCTTCCCAACCCAGGGATCGAACGCAGGTCTTCCGCATTGCAGGCAGATGCTTTACCCTCTGAGCCACCAGGAAAGGATATTATCAATTTATCCCTTTTAAGTCATAGGAACATTGAAAATGTTTAAGCCAACGCATTCTTCAAGGCCCACACTGAGATCTCACATAGGGCGGTCCTGTGGTACTGCCTCTGCAGGTCTTCCTCATTGCAGGCAGATGCTTTACCCTCTGAGCCACCAGGAAAGGATATTATCAATTTATCCCTTTTAAGTCATAGGAACATTGAAAATGTTTAAGCCAACGCATTCTTCAAGGCCCACACTGAGATCTCACATAGGGCGGTCCTGTGGTACTGCCTCCGGGAAAACCTCTGGCTTTCTCCATTTGAAAAAGACAAAAAGGTATGAAGGAAAATCTTAGCAGGCTATTCATGCCATTTGTGAAATTTAAATCTATGAATAAAAACAGATGCTGAATAAAGGAGCATCAAAAGAAATAGCATAGATCTATCAAATATCTTATCTTAGCAGGACCTGGGGCAGAGAAGTCCTTCAAAGTCCTGCAAACTATGAAGAATCTGGCAAACAAGGCCTTTTGTTTTACTGAGAGTCAATTATACATATATATAATATATGGGACTTCCCTGTTGATCCAGTGGTTAAGACTTTGCCTTCCAATGCACAGGGCGTGTGGGTTTAGTCCCTGATTGGGGAACTAAGATTCCACATGCCTTGCGGCCAAAAAAAAAAATGTATATATACATACAGAATTGGAGTGAACACACACACACATATGTATATATTCTAGGAAATGATCCTAGGACATCAATATGCCCTCAGGTACAGAACATGCGCAGGCACTGAACAGGTAGAAATCCCACCTGTGTATCTGTGGTGTCTATGGCCACTAGCTATTGCTGACTACTATTGTCTTTCCTTCTTTCCACTCCTGCCTTGTTTCTTTTTCTATCCTTCCTCTTTTACTCCCCTTCCTTCCCTCCCCTCTTCTCTCCCTCCCCGCCTTCTTTCCTTTCTTTCACAAGAGAAAATCCTCATCACCAGAAAAGATACTATATTAGAAAATAGAAAAAGGGCAAGGAACTAACAATGCACTTTACCAAAAAAGGAGTCTTTATGGTCACAAAATGACTCTGGGGAAAAGGCCATCCTTTTTCTACAGTGAAGAACTTCAAGAGTTTGTAAAGAAACAGTCAAAAGAAGTGAGTTCAAACTCCTCAAGTGGAGAAAACTGAGAACCAGGGAGACCAAACTGGGTTGCTGAGGTCACACTACTAGTCTAATGAAGACAACTTCTTGATCAACTTAGAGTTCTTTAAAGGTCTGCAAGAACATTTACTCAACTATAGAAAGAAAGTTTCAGGAAAGATTCCACGTGCAATAGTTGTGATAGTCCTCGTCATCATCAAGTTACACTTGAGTGCCTGGAATGAAATGACAAAATATAGATGGAGTGTTTCCTGTGGCTTCATGTGAAAAGACCAAAGGAATGGCCTTCATATTTTGCATTAAAACACCAATAAGAACAAAAGGAAGCTTAATACTTCTCCGTGTGTTGAAAGGAGTATGAGCTGAGGTGAGTAATTTTCCTCTTTCTCTCAAGAACAGGCCGGTGCAGCACACGTAACTTGGATTAAGAACTCAGAAAGATTCTGCTGAAAGACTGCACATCTTGGAACACAGAACTGCGAGGGGAAGTGGTGAAGTTTCTTTTTCTTGCAATCTTTAAGGTGATGTCTTTCAGGGATGGTTTACATGTAATATAATTGTGACCTTGCATTACCTTTCAAAGCTTCTGAGAGGACACAATGATAGAGTTTAGGATCTGACATTAAAGCTTGCAAACTTACGATGATGGTCTATTAAATTCCAGCAATTTGGAAAGAATTAAGCATTATCCAAGTATTAGTTACAACGACACCAGTTTGAATTGATAAACCAGTCTCAAGATTGTTTTGCTTTACATTCAGTGTCTCCAGGTGAAAGAAGTTTCTGCTTGCTTTTCCCATTTGGAGAGGAGGAAAGAAAGAGAGAAGCAGGACGATTACTTAATATATTAAAAAAAAAATAAAAAGGTAAAGGTGTGTGCTCAGTCATGTCCTACTCTTTGCGGCCCCATGGACTGTAACCCACCAGGCTCCTCTGTCTATGGAATTTTCCAGGCAAGAATACTGGAGTGGGTTGCCATTTCCTACTCCACAGGATCTTCCTGACACAGGTATCGAACATGAACATTTCCTACATTCATATCTCTTGCATCTCCTGCATTTGTAGTTGGATTCTTTACCACTGTGCCACTCGGGAAGCCCTTACTTAGTAAGATCACCTCTAAATCCCAGATGGGGTGGCGTTCAAGGAGCCCTGGTCCCCCAACATACATACATAGTGCATCTGCACTTCTTCTTAAGACATAAGGACTGAAATCACACTGCTTTATTACAAAAATAAATTATGCAGGAAAACAAGATTCCCATTTACATACTCTATAAAACTGAATTTTATTCCTTAAGTTTTATCTTTTAAAAAATATAGTGTTTTTAATAGTGTTTTGTTCCTACAGATCACCAAAATCATAATTTCTTGGGATGCTTCTTAAAAGGTAGATTCCGAGGCTTCACTCAAGGTGTAAGGATGAGAATCATGGGGGATACCACCCCTAAATTTGCATTTTAAACAAATTCCCCAAGTAATTCTTACGCATTGCTCTAACTCTTAAGCATTACTTAAATCAATTCTGTAACCCTGGCCTGAAAATAACTACTTAATTGCTTCCAAAGGACAAAAACAGGAAAAAATGTATAGACTGTAATTCTACAATAAAAACATATCATTATTCAAATGACACAGTAAGAGGACCTTAAAAATATGTAGAAGCGTTTTGTCTAAATTCCCATTCCCAGTGTATAAATTCTCTCTATGCTTCATTTTCACAGGTCACATTTATATTTATGATTCTGTGTGCAATTTCACACCAAATTAAGAGTAATTACCTGCCTCCTTTCTCTGACTCAGTTCTTATGGGACTGACTTTGTATAGATTCAGTATTCTTCATGCTCTTAGGCTCAAATCCACAAGGAAAGTCAACATAAAAGTAAGACCTTCATTGTAACCAAATGAACAACATGAACAACCAGAAAAAATCCAGGGTCTGAGAAAATAAGGCTTTGTAAGTGAAAGTCACTCAGTCGTGTCCGCCTCTTTGTGACCCCATGGACTATACAGTCCATTGAATTCTCTAGGCCAGAATACTGGAGTGGTTAGCCTTTCCCTTCTCCAGGGGATCTTCCCAATGCAGGGATGGAACCCAGGTCTCGCATATTGCAGGCGGATTCTTTACCAGCTGAGCCACAAGGGAAGCCAAAGCTACGCAGGAATTGAACCAGGGTCCCCTGTGTGGCAGGCAGATTCTTTACCAACTGAGCTATCAGGGAAAGCTTTGATAAGGTCAGCAATAATTCAACCCCAACCCCATGTCCAAATTCCCCAAACTTCACTCAGAAAGGGCGCTTTCAAGCGATCGTCACTCCCTTGTAATTTCCAAATGTTAACTTAAATCGGATCCTCTCTTTAGCATTCAATCCTTAGCTTCTTTTTGCAATAGAACTTACAACCTGAACAGCCTTGATGACAGAAATTTGCAAACAGAAGTGTTATGAATAGGCTTCAATTCCCAGCTGATGAAGCTGTACACGTGCAATTGACAGATGTTAGCTTGTGAAGGAGTTACGTGTGCTTAAAATACCGTTTCATTCATGGTGAGAAAGAAATAGCCATTTCAAATATGTACTAGCTGGTATGCTGCCCTCTGGCCAAAAGCTCTTTATATAGAAAAGCCATTTTGCACAGCATAGTGTCAAAAGCAGGCACAGTAAAGCAGGAGGATTTAACCAGGGACTGTGAGCGATCCAATGAACAAATATCCTGTGTCCTATTAAGTGAAAACAAATTTAAAACCATGCTGGGAAGCCAGTCGCCTGTTTATAAGATCAGTCTTTCAATGTTATCTGCTAGAAATCGTATCATTGGATTCCCATGCGATCAAAGCCAAGTAGAATTAGTGTCAAAAAAGCCATATCCCTTACTAATTCACGTTAGTTACAGGGGACTCGAGATGAGTCACCACCAGTGGGTCTGTGAAAAAAGCAGAATAACTCAAGGAGATAGCAATAGGAAAATCATTTGTTCATCTGTTGCAGTAATACTATGTAGTTCTAATTAATTATAAAAATACCACAGGCGACTAGTCACCATGTGATGGCTGGGGTTTTCTCAACGCAAAAATACGTCAATAACTTAAGAAAGGGCATTAACACTACACTATTCGATTTTTGCAAGTAAGTGAAAGGGGAGAGAAGCCTATATTATGTAAGATCTTTAAGTAGACATAATGCAGAGAGTACTGTAATATATCTGTTATAAATTTAGACTAGAGAAGGAGCCAGATACAAAGTCTGGTGCGATAATTTTTATTAGTAATCAGAGGAAGATCTCTGAATATATTGCTTTAAAAAGCCAGCCTCCATCACTGCACTTCCTTGGGGCACTGGTCGAAGGTAAATAGGCACAAGCCGTCAGGAAGACAGTGGGGTGGGATATATCAAGCCTTATAAATATGCATGCCCTCTGACCTCACATCTTAACTTCTGGGAATTTATTCTATGCACATGATCAAAGATATTAAGTAAAGGTGAACTATAGGGACATTCGTGGTGGCTCAATTTGTAAGAGTAAAGGGTTAGAAGCAACGTGAGTGTGCTAGAAATGAAACACTGGTTAAACTATGGTACAACCATTTACTGGGTAATGCATATTTTTAAAGACAATATCACATGGAAACTTTTATGATATATTATTTAATTATCATTTCTATAACTTACTGTTCTGGAGATATTGTTTAACAAAAGAGGAGTCTAACTAAATATTATAGTGTCTGTGTGTCACTAAATTTTGTTGAATTTCTCAGCCTTAGGATTTGTCTTAAGAATGCACCCGTAATGAATGCTGGGTCTGAGTGTTTCAGGGAGCAAAGGTTGTACATGGACAGAAAGTGTCTTTACGTGTCCCCAAAGAATTGTGCACAAACTCTACTATGCTTATGTTTGTGCTCAGTCGTGTCTGACTCTTGGTGACCCTATGGACTGGAGCCCATCAGGTTCCTCTGCCTACGGGATTTTCCAGGCAAGAATACCGGAGTGCATTGCCATTTCCTCCTCCAGCAGATTTTCCTGACCCAGGGATTGCAGTATCTCTGGAGTCTCCTGCAACGTAAGTGGACTTTTTACCACTGAGCCACCTGGGAAGTCCCACACACTCTACTATACAGGGGCATTAAATCCCACCCCCTTTCCCTCTGCCAGCACCTCTGTCACAGAAAACACTAGAGCAGGGTCAGAAGTGAGACATGGCCCAGCTATTGCTACTATTATTTCTTTATATTTCTTCCTTGGTGACAAGGGGCATATTAGATTAAATCAGTGATTTTCTAGCTTTCCATTTTAAATATTTTTAAATGCAATAATATATGAAATTTATCAAGTTGTTTAAAATATGTCAGGGAACTTCTAGAAGTCTTGAGCAGTATAGTGGATCAAATATCTTCACTGACCCTTTTGCTGAAAACAACTAAAATTTTCTAAATAAAATACTAAAAGTTGTTAATGACTGAAAGGCCAAAACTCAGTGAAACCAGGAACCTAAAGAGGTATGTCATATACTGAAGACAAGATTGTCTTTGAGGGCATTTACCAGCAAAATGAACTTGACCATCAGCTCATGATCTTATGAAACATCCAGGGCAGGAGACAAAGAAAGCCAGAATCCACCTAAAGTCTCTAATATGAGATCTCACATAAGGAGGCATCTGAATGGCCTTTATTCTCAGTGTATGGAAGAACCAGAAATTACCTTCCTCTCATGAGACTGAAAGAAAATAAAACCACAAAATGGAGAGCACCAAGAGCATAGAGCTCAGAAAGGACAGTCATATTTGACACCTGCAAAGCTTTTCGTGTCAGTCGTGTCAGTCGCTCAGTCGTGTCCGACTCTTTGCGACCCCGTGAACTGTAACCTACTAGGCTTCTCCGTCCATGGGATTCTCCAGGCAAGAATACTGGAGTGGATTGCCATTTCCTTCTCCAGGGGATCTTCCCGACCCAGGGATCAAACCTGGGTCTCCCGCATTGGAGGCAGACGCTTTAACCTCTGAGCCACTGTCATAATTGTCACACATAGAATAAAAATACTTATGCTTAGTATGTATACAAAGGACTTCCCTGATAGCTCTGAAAATGAAGAATCTTCCTGTAATGCAGGAGACCCACGTTCAATCTCTGCATTGGGAAGATTCCCTGGAGAAGGGAATGACTACCCACTCCGGTATTCTTCCCTGGAGAATTCCACGGACAGAGGAGCTAAAAGCCCGCAGGTTTGAAAACATGAGCAAAATGAGAACGAGACCAAAAAAGACCAAACATTTGAAAAATAATGAAAACAGAACTTCCAGAAAATATACGAAGTGCTTTTGAAATTAAAAACTCAGTTGTTTAAAGTTTTTATTTATAGTTGAGAGAGAATTACTAATTTGAAACTAGATCTAAAGAATTATACAGAACAAAACGCAAAGTGACAAAGAGATGGCAAGTATGAAAGACAAATGAAGAGGTATAAAATAACAGAGTGAGAAGTTCAAAATCATATCTTATTGGCAATCCAGTGGGAGAAAAGGAAACGGGACAGAAGCAACATTTGAAGAATTAACGGCTAAGAGTTGTCTCAGTTTTATGCTATTTACAGTATGCTGCTGCTGCTGCTGCTAAGTCAATTTAGTTGTGTCCAACTCTGTGCGACCCCATAGACGGCAGCCCACCAGGGTCCTCTGTCCCTGGGACTCTCCAGGCAATACTGGAGAGGGTTGCCATTTCCTTCCCCAATGCGTGCTGCATGCTAAGTCGCTTCAGTCATGTCCAACTTTGTGTGACGCTATGGACAGCAGCCCTCCAGGCTCCTTTGTCCACAGGATTCTCCAGGCAAGAATACTGGAGTGGGTTGCCATTTCCTTCTCCAACTTACAGTATAATTACTGCTTTATACTATTTATAATGAACAGAACAGACAAACACAACTCATGGACAAAAATAACATCTTAAAAGCAAAAGAGGTGGAGCAAATGACCTAGTAAAATTAATAACTTGATTGAGCTTACTTCTCAGAATTAACAGCATAAAAGTCGACCTAGGTTGACATGTATCTTTCTACATATTGAAGATGTTCCATTGTTACTTTTCTGCTTTATTTTTATTAAATATTAATTTATTTTTATTAAGTGCTACTTTTATTTTTGCCTTTGGTGTTGTACAGTTTGCTACCATGAGTTGTGTTTGTCTGTTCTGTTCAATATAAATAGTATAAAGCAGTAGTTATACTGTAAATAGCATAAAACTGAGACAATTCTTAGCCATTAATTCTTCAAATGATGCTAACAAAGTAATGCTCAAAATTCTCCAAGCCAGGCTTCAACAGTATGTGAACAATGAACTTCCAGATGTTCAAGCTGGATTTAGACAAGGCAGAGGAGCCAGAGATCAAATTGCCAACATCCGTTGGATCATCAAGAAAGCAAGAGAGTTCCAATAAAACATCTACTTCTTTTATTGACTATGCCAAAGCCTTTGACTGTGTGGATCACAACAAACTGTGGAAAATTCTTAAACAGATGGAAACACCAGACCACCTGACCTGCCTCCTGAGAAATCTGTATGCAGGTCAAGAAGCAGCACTTAGAACTGGACATGGAAAAATTGACTGATTTCAAATCTGGAAAAGAGTACATTAAGGCTGTATATTGTCACCCTGCTTATTTAACTTATACAGAGTACATCACGGGAAATGCCAAGCTGGATGAACCACAAGCTGGAATCAAGATTTCCAGGAGAAATATCAATAACCTCAGATGTGCAGATTACATCACTCTTATGGCAGAAAGTGAAGAAGAACTAAAGAGCCTCTTGATGAAAGTGAAAGAGGAGTGTGAAAAAGTTGGCTTAAAACTCAATATTCAGAAAACTAAGATCATGGTATCCAGTCCCATCACTTCATGGCAAATAGATGAGGAAACAATGGAAACAGTGAGAAATTTTATTTTCTTGGGCTCCAAGATCACTGCAGATAGTGACTGCAGCCATGAAATTAAAGGACGCTTGCTCCTTGGAAGAAAAGCTATGACAAACCTAGACAGCATATTAAAAAGCAGAGATATTACTCTGCCAACAAAGGTCTGTCTAGTCAAAGCTATGGTTTTTCCAGTAGTCATGTATGGATGTGAGAGTTGGACTATTAAGAAAGCTGAGTGCCGAAGAATTGATGCTTTGAACTGTGGTGTTGGAGAAGACTCTTGAGAGTCCCTTGGACTGCAAGGAGATCCAACCAGTCAATTGTAAAGGAAATCAGCCCTGGGTGTTCATTGGAAGGACTGATGCTGAAAGTTAAATTCCCATCCTTTGGCCACCTGATGCAAAGAGCTGACTCAGTGGAAAAGCCCCTGATGCTGGGAAAGATTGAAGGTGGAAGGAGAAGGGGGTGACAGCAGATGAGATGGTTGCATGGCATCAGTGACACAGTGGACATGAGTTTGAGTAGGCTCCAGGAGTTGGTGATGGATAGGGAAGCCTAGCATGGTGCAGTCCATGGGATCGCAAAGAATTGGATACGACTGAGTGACTGAACCAAACTGAGTGGCAATATCTTCAAAAACAAAGTAAAGATATTTTCAGATAAAACCTGGACTCAGCCACTTCTCAGCAGAGCCTTCATTTCTTTTAGTGAGGCATAGAATTATATCTAAGACCAGGGTGCCAGGAGTGATCACAGTTTGGGAGTGTCTGTGTCTTCTCAGTGACTAGAGCTAGAAAAACCTTCATATATAAACACACCCAGGCAAACATACACCTATGTACACGCATACATGTATTACATACATTATCCACATGTATGCATGTGGGGAGCATTTGTACATGCCTGCTCAGTTGTGTCCAGCTCTTTGTAACCCCATGGACTGTAGCCTGCCAGGCTCCTCTGTCCATGGAATCACCAGGCAAGAATACTGGAGTGGGATGCCACATCCTTCTCCAGAGAATCTTCCCAACCCAACGACTAAACTCACATCTCCTGCACTGGCAAGCATATTCTTTACTATGGAAGCCATTCTTTTTCTGAGTATGTAGAATATGAACATGGTTCCAAAGGTAAAACTTTTTTAAAAAGGGATATTCATAGAAATGTCACTACTTTCCAAATTTCATCCTCTCTGATTGCCACCTTGACTAGTAGATTAAAAATTCTGTTGTAATGAAACACTGTTGATTTATCTTTCCTGTTTTTCTTTTTGAAATGAATAGCAGATATATGAAGTTTTTATTTCCTTTTCTTATACAACCAGCATTTTGCTTCTAAAAGTTTCAAGGTTAAGAAAGAAATCGTTTAAAAAATCAGAAAATATTTAGGACAAATTGACAATAATTTTACTGAATATCAAAACATACGAATGCAGATATAGTAATACTTAATGAATGCATTAAGCCTCCATTTTGAGATGTCAGTGCAAGAGCATCAGAATAAAAGCAACCAAAATAGAAGGAAGAAAAGAGAAGATGTGAGAGAAATAAAAACCAACGACACAAATTTTTCTTTTTGAAATGAATAGCAGATATATGAAGTTTTTATTTCCTTTTCTTATACAACCAGCATTTTGCTTCTAAAAGTCTCAAGTTTAAGAAAGAAATCGTTTAAAAAAATCAGAAAATATTTAGGACAAATTGACAATAATAATACTGAATATCAAAACATACGAATGCAGATATAGTAATACTTAATGAATGCATTAAGCCTCCATTTTGAGATGTCAGCGCAAGAGCATCAGAATAAAAGCAACCAAAATAGAAGGAAGAAAAGAGAAGATGTGAGAGAAATAAAAACCAACGACACAACAGAGAAAGCTGAGACAGACAAAAGTCACTCCTGAACAAAAACTAAAATTTATAAAACTGTTTAAGAAGCAAATAGGAAAAAAGAGAAAAAGATAATTACATTATAATTCAAAAGAAAGGATGAAATAAACTCAAATGCAGCAAAAAATTAGAAATACAATAAGAGGTTATTTTTTAATAAGTTTGTACTCATAGACACATTACTTTAAAAACTGCACCAAAATTCCACTTGAAAATAAATAGAAAGACCAAATAGTACAATTGAACATTTGGAATCACTGAATAAAAATATTTCTGGAAGAAAACACCAGGTGGTATTTATTACCCTAAGTTTTACCACTTTTTTTCAGTTACACTGGAACTGAAGTCGCTTAGTCATGTCCAACTCTTTGCGACCTCATGGACTGTAGCCTACCAGGCTCCTCAGTCCATAGAATCTTCCAGGCAAGAGTACTGAAGTGGGTTGCCATTTCCTTCTCCAGGGGATCTTCCTGACCCAGATTATACCAAAATTATACCAATTATACCAAAGACCAGAAAACCAGAACATTTACCAAACTCCCTTTCTTGGGGAACTAACATGATCTTGATGTCAATACCTGAGACAAGGACGGCACAAAAAAGAAAATTATAATTAATTCTTTCTCATAATGGTATGTATTAGAAAATGTTTAGTATCTACCTACTTTCGTTTCTTTTAGCAATGTAAATTCATATGGAACTGCATGTAACCTGGGCTCATGACTACCCAGCCTGAGAGAATATTTTTCTGCTTCCCTTGCATCTATATGTAGTCATGGAATTAACTTTGGGTGAATGAGATATGAGGAGGGCAATTTTCTGGTCATCTTTTTGAGAAATCTGTTCAGCAGCAACAGACTTACAGACAGGAAAAAAACTTAACAGTTACCAAAGGCAGGCGGAGTGATAAATTGGGAGTTTGGGATTAACATACACACATTGCTATATATAAAATAAATAACAAGGACCTACTGTAGCACAGGGACCTGTATTCAATATCTTGTAATAATCTATAATTGAAAAGAATCTGAAAAGAGTATATTATATATGTATGTAAGAAGAGATAAGAAAGCCTTCTTCAGTGATCAATGCAAAGAAATAGAGGAAAACAACAGAATGGGAAAGACTAGAGATCTCTTCAAGAAAATTAGAGATACCAAGGGAACATTTCATGCAAGGATGGGCTCGATAAAGGACAGAAATGGTATGGACCTAACAGAAGCAGAAGATATTAAGAAGAGGTGGCAAGAATACACAGAAGAACTGTACAAAAAAGATCTTCACGACCCAGATAATCATGATGATGTGATCACTAATCTAGAGCCAGACATCTTGGAATGTGAAGTCAAGTGGGCCTTAGAAAGCATCACTACGAACAAAGCTAGTGGAGGTGATGGAATTCCAGTTGAGCTGTTTCAAATCCTGAAAGATGATGCTGTGAAAGTGCTGCACTCAATCTGCCAGCAAATTTGGAAAACTCAGCAGTGGCCACAGGACTGGAAAAGGTCAGTTTTCATTCNACCTATTCCAGACTATTACTAGGTGAGAAAACTAAATGTCTGTCTCATGCATGTTACTCTATTTTGGGTGTATTTGTTATAGCAGCTTAGTTTCTAGCCTAGTTAATACAAAATAGATGCAAAAATCTTAAATATATTAGCAAACTGAATCTAGCAAAGAATATAAAAGGTGGCCAAGTTTTGTTTATCTCAGGAATGCAAGGGTGGTTTAACATAAAGCAATCTATTATATATTTTATTGCTTTAGCAGCTCAATGAAGAAACTAACATACTAATCTCAGTAATCTCGTTAAAATAACTGGGAAACATTCAAGTGCTTGACAAAATAAGGATAGAGAAAAAAAGCGCATAGGGTTGCAAAGAGTCAGACATTAATGAGCGACTAAGCACACATTCAATGGGATACATCAACATATTCCTTTTAAGTTAAGAACATCACAAATACTCCATGTTAACTTCTATTTAGGGTGGTACTAGAAGTAGAGGCAGCACAGTAAGATAAGAAGAGAAATAAAATAGAAAAGAAGGAATAAAATCATCATTATTAGCTGATAATAAGATTGTACAGAAAAATACCAAAGAATCTGAGATAAAGTATTACAGCTATTAAGAAAGCTTAGTGCATTTCCTGAATATTTTATGTTCCTTGGAATTGTCTAGATACAAACACCAACTGCAATTTTTTCTATACATCAGGGAACTGAATTTTAAAAGATACTATTTATAACAGTATCAAAGGTATATATTTCCCCAAAATATATCCAGCTGCTTTTCTACTTTATGTAGATGTTAAAATTTTACCGAAAAAATTTAAAGACATTCCCTCATCCAGCTACTAAAAGATATATCTTGTTCAGAGATAAAACGATTCAAAATCTGTATGAGGTTAATTCTTAACAAACTGATCCATCAATTCAATTTCAATCAAAATTTTAATCCAATCCCTAGTAAGGATTTTGTTTTTATAGGATTTTGTGTAATAAAGTAAACTGATTCTAAAA
>SJYT01012403.1:425313-510696 GCA_006410635.1 Cephalophus harveyi
GGGGAATCATTCAAAGGTTAACATTTTAGGGTTCTGTTCCTGCAATTAACTAAAAAGAAGAGACACCCCACAGAGGTCAAAAAGGATGCCCTGAATCTAATTTTGGCAAATTACAGTGTTTGGGGAGAGTATCAGAGATAAACCAGCTTCTCATACAAGAAGCCTTCTTATATTTACATCCCAGTATAGCTGATCACCATGTCCTTCAACAGACAGATAGTTTTAGGAAGGCAAAGCAATGAAAAATACCACCGACATACATCAACAGAAAATGAAGTGCACTGAATTATCTTGCATAAGCAATAAAATAAATATTAAAGGTTACTATTGAGTCACAGAGGACATACCTTCCTATCAATATTAACAGATGTAGTGCATTAGCACCTGAAAGCTACACTTAACATTTTCATCTGTAAAATAGATAAAAAGAAGTAATTTCTAGAGCATATAAAAATGATATATAGCCAAAGACATCTGCCACGAACTATCTCCAAAATTATTTGGTTATAAGACAATGAATCATGGAAGCACCATTAAAAGCTGAGGCTAGAGGACATCAGAATTTTTCCTCTAGACCCGTCCTCACTAGCTGGACTGTAGCTGACCCCTACAGTCATGGTCATAAATATTTTAACTCCTGTATTCCTACCTATGAGATACTTGCTCATAGGAGATAGATTAAAATCCAGTTATAAAGAATATTTGGAACCATGGGCAAACTTGAATGGGGTGTGAGGAT
This sequence comes from Cephalophus harveyi, assembly GCA_006410635.1. Taxonomy (NCBI): domain Eukaryota; kingdom Metazoa; phylum Chordata; class Mammalia; order Artiodactyla; family Bovidae; genus Cephalophus; species Cephalophus harveyi. Next base: position 426,053 of record SJYT01012403.1, read on the forward strand.
TAGAATGATGTAACGTAGCAACGTTAATTTTCTGAATTTTGTTTTTTTTTCTCTTAGAATCCCCTTGTTAGTCAGTCAGTTCAGTCGCTCCGTCGTGTCCGACTCTGCAACCCCATGGACTGCAGCACACCAGGCTTTCCTGTCCATCACCAACTCTCAGAGTTTGCTCAAGCTCATGTCCATCAAGTCGACAATGCTATCCAACCATCTCATCCTCTGTTGTCCACTTCTCGTGACTTCAATCTTTCCCAGCAGAAAGATTTTTTCCCAACAAGTTGGCTGTTCACATCAGGTGGCCAAAGTATTGGAGTTTCAGCTTCAGCATCAGTCCTTCCAATGTTTGTAGCAAACACAGTAGCAAACAAGTCCTTCCCTTGTTTGTAGCAAATACATATTAAAATATTGGGGATGATGGCCACCTTTGCCGGCAACTTACTCATAGAATGGTTTAGGGAAAACGCCTTTTGTACGTCCCAATCAGTAAAAGTATTACAATATGAAAGCAAACACACAAACAAAAAGAATCCTTTTGCTTCCCTCCTCCTCCCCTTGTCTCCCTTCCCTTTTCCATCCTTTCTTCCCCTCCTCCTCCTTTTCCTCCTCTGTCTGCTTCTTCCTTCTTATTTTGCAGAAACAAAAAATACTAACAGTGGGAGACAATTGTAGAAGACTTCTTTCCTTTATAAATAAGAGGGAGAGGAGTATAAACTCTGAATTTGGAACATATTTTAAACTGATTGTAATATATGAAAAATATAACCCTAATGTGTTTCCAATTTCAGAGGCTTATTATATTTTCAGGAGTCTAGGACAATTTTTTCGCTATAGGCTGGAAAGAGAAGAAAGCCCTGTTTCCCTTATTCTAAATAATTTCAGGCACATATCAGATCAATAAACTACAGCTGGCATAAAACAATGATTATTTCATAAGGATGAGTCCTTGTGAAATAATCATAAATGTCTAGACTTGTAGCTGGGACTCCTTTTATAATGACAGCAGATTTGAAACATGAATTACTTTCTTTCCAACAAAAACAACTTGGTAAAAACAACTTGGTAATGCTGGAGAGGAGAGCATTGAAAAAGCAATTTTAAGAACTGTCCTGAGAACACACTGGCCTCCACCTTCAGGTTTCTAATTTATGTATTCAATTCAAGTGAAAGAATGCGGATATCGCACTGTTACCCAGCTACGAAAGTCTCAAACTCAGTTGGTTCGGTGCCATCACGGCAACTGAGTGCACCCCATCCTGTCAGTTAATGATTTCTGAAGACACAGGTCAAGGTCATCGGGCAGTAGTAAGGTTAAAGTGGCCTTTTGTTGTGGTGATTGTTTAGCTGATAAATCGTGTCTGACTCTTTTGCGACCCCATGGACTGTAGCCCATCTGGCTCCTCTGTCCATGGGGTTTCCCGGGCAAGAATTTTGGAGTGGGTAGCCAGTTCCTTGTTCAGGGCCTCTGCCCAACTCAGGGATCGAACTCTCGTCTCCTGCATTGGCAGACAAATTCTTTACCACTGAGCCCAAACTAGGAAGTAGACCCCATGGACTGTAGACCACCAGACTCCTCTGTCCAGGCAGGAATACTAGAGCGGATTGCCATTTCCTTCTCCAGGGAATCTTCCCTACCCAGGGATCTGACCCAGGTCTTCTGCATTACAGGCAGATTCTTTCCCTTCTGAGCCTCCAGTCTCAGCCACTAGAAGTCACCAAGGTTATTTAGAACGTCATAGCTCCTTAGATTCACTCTAATCCTGGCCATGTGTTATATGATGCTAAAAAAATGATGACAAAGACTTTGTTAAAAAATTCATTCCCATTCTAGACCCCCTTCCCTTGGGTGTTCTGTGGACTTCTGATTCCTGCTGCTCCATTCTCTTCCTGGGCTGAGCCTTTAGGAATGAGGATGGAGCTTGGTGTGCTTGGTTGGTCTGATTTCTAAAGTGCCCTATGCAGGGCTCACAACCGCTCTTAATAGCCCTGGGACTGTCCGGGGCCCACTCTGGCCTCTCCTGCAGAGATTATACAAGTTTTGGACAAGGGCTGTAGGGAAATGGATCTATGCCAACAGTTCTGCCTGCAAAGTTACAGCAGTCTCTCTGTTGAAACGTCATTTGATCCTACTTTAGTGTATGGATGTTTTCGTTTTACATATCCTTGCTCATTTCTTCAGGGTTTTTCCCTTTAATCAGGGTTGAAAAGGAGCTACAATAATAGTAGTGTGACTGGCCACTGTTTCAGGTTGAATTTGTCGGTAGTCAGAATTTCAGATGCCAGGACCTCAATCCTCTGGTGATATACCATGTTATGTTACATGACAAAAGAGACTTTGCATGTATAATTAAGGTAAGAGCTTTAAAACAGGGAGATTATTGTAGATAATTGGATGAACCTAGTCTAATCCATTGAGCCCTTAAAAGCAGATGACTTTCTCTTTTGGCAAGCAAAGGAGGATGCATCAGAAGAGGAAGTGAAAGATAGTCAAAATATGTGCAGGACTGGATCTATTATTACTGTCTTTGAAGATGAAGGGGGCCACAAGCTGAGAGGGTGACTTCAGAAGCTGAGCAGAACGTAGGGCTGACAGCCAGAAGGAAAGGGTTCCCACATGGAACTGATTTGTACCAAGAACATGAATGAGTCTAAAAGGTGACTTCCAAAAAACAAACAAACAAACAAACAAAAAGCTAACTTCCCCCTCATCAGACTCCAGGGCCTCCAGATAGGAGCCCACAATGGCAAATACTTTGATTTGACTTTCATGAGACTTTGAGCAGAGGAACCAACTGAACCCACCAGGACTCTCGCCTACAGATCTGTGAGATAATTTTGTATTGTTTTAAGCCATTTAGTTGATAGCAATTGGTTACAGCAGCAATAGAAATCCAATGTGAGTTATCACTTTTTCTTTTATAATTTTCTAACTCTTTTCTCCTTTTAAACAGGAAATTGGCTCTGTGTTCTAGGGATGGGGAGCCATGAGGTAGGGAGAGTGCCCAGAATTAGTCTGCACATTTTTTCGGACCTCTGTTTAATGAAATCTAAGGCTGGAGGAAAAAGGATTCCTGAGGTTAGGTAGAATGTCTAGATGAGAAGAAACCAGAAGCAGGAAGGGGATAGTTTTGCCCAAACCTGAGTGATCCCTAGGTTTGTGGGCAGGAGATTGGGAAGAAAGAAGAGGAATCACCAGAAGGGTCCTCAGGAATTGGTGCCCAAGGAAGGACCCTGACTGGAATGCGCGTGGTGGCTGGACCAGTTGAACAACCACCACTGGAAGTATTGTCTGAAAGCCTAAGAATGATATGAAGCCTGCACCACTGAGCATGTTGCACTGCCTGCAACACTGACTCTTTGCAACCCCATGGACTGTAGCCCGCCAGACTCCTCTGTCCATGGGATTTTTCCAGGCAAAGATACTGGAAAGGAAAGGAAAGTGAAGTCACTCAGTCGTGTCCAACTCTTTGTCCAACCCCATGAACTGTAGCCTACCAGACTCCTCCATCGGAGAAGGCAATGGCACCCCACTCCAGTACTCCTGCCTGGAGAATCCCATGGATGGAGGAGCCTGGTAGGCTGCAGTCCATGGGGTCGCTACTAGTCGGACACGACTGAGCGACTTCACTTTCACTTTTCACTTTCATGCATTGGAGAAGGACATGGCAACCCACTCCAGTGTTCTTGCCTGGAAAATCCCAGGGACGGGGGAGCCTGGTGGACTTCCGTCTATGGGGTCGCACAGAGTCGGACACGACTGAAGCGACTTAGCAGCAGCATCAGCAGCAGACTCCTCCATCCATGGAATTTTCTAAGAAAGAGTACTGGAGTGGGTTGCCATTTCCTTCTCCAGAGGATCTTCCTGACCCAGGGATCCAACCCAGGTCTCCCGCGTTGCAGGCAGCCACTTTACCGTCTGAGCCACCAGGGAAGCCACTGGATACTGGAGTGGGTAGCTATTCTCTTCTCCAGGGGTTCTTCCCAACTCAGGGATCGAACCCACATCTCTTGCATCTCCTTCATTGGCAGGTGGGTTCTTTACCACTGCGCAACCTAGGATGCCCCACCATTGCGCCTACACTCCTTCTAATTGTTACGTGCTTCTTCAGTCATCCTGGGGAGCCTGATGGGAGAAGTGTGAGGGCCCCAGAGCTAGGACATCTGTGGCCCACAGTCCCACCACCCCACGACAGCTGTACCACAGTAGCGCACTGTTCCTCAGTCCCGGGCCCCAGCACATCTAGGGGCTTGCAGGCTTCACAGTCCACATTCTCCCACCCGCTGGTCTCCGTCTCCACCCTCCCCCGACCACGGCCCTTCTCCTCAGCTCCCATTCTGCTGAGGGTGGTAATGCTCATGGCTCCACCCCTCCCAGCCTTGCTCCGGGTTATCCGGGTTACTCAGCTCAGTGTTTCAGGGATCACCAGCCAGCAAGGTGGGGGGGAGGTGTGCGGAGGGATGAGGAGACCTCAGTTCACCCCCAGGAGCTATACGGCTGCACACTGTACCAAACGGCACCGCCTCCTGGATGTCTTCCACCTACAGAAGTATCACCACCAAGTAGGTGACCACATACCTCATGGTCAGAACCAGGACACTTGCTAGTGAAGAAGTGATGGAAAATACGGCCAGGACTTTAGCCACATAAACCCAGGAGATCCTAGCCAAATCGGGGGAGGGGGGGTGTGGTCACCCTACCAAGAAGGCTCTTTTGTTTGTTTTGCTCTTTTTGGTCTTGTGCTCTCTGGTGGGCTGTGACCCGGTCCTAGGGTGCACTGCAGGGATTTGCATGTATGGGAGGAGGGGCATGCAGTCTAATCGAGATGCTGTTCTGGGTTCAAGACTTCCCTTCCCTGCCTGACTGACCTTTTGCTCTTTGGACTTTGCTGGGCTGCCTCATTTTCCTTTCTTGTGGGCTGGGGTCAGCCCTGGAAAGTTTCTGCCCCTCAGGCAGGTTGGCTGGTGCTGGAGCACCGCGGCATCCTTCAGGCTGACTGGGGAGCGGACCTGAGTTCCGATGTGTGTCGAGTACGACAGTTCGACAGCTGAAGTACGATGACTCAATACTAATGCGTTGGCCTTTGACAGACTCGGGCTTAATCTCAGACGCAGAAAATTTAAGGTAAGGACAAAAGTTTTTTTTCTTCAACATCACAAAGTTCCTGGTGGCCAGAGCCCAGCCTCCTCGGTGGCGATGCCTGTAATTCTTGGCTGGTCCAGAACTAGCTTCCTTACTGGTCAGTTCATGCCTCACACACCCCAGGGGAACCTGATGACTGAGCGCATATGATTTTCCGTCTAGTCAAGGCTATGGTTTTTCCTGTGGTCATGTATGGATGTGAGAGTTGGACTGTGAAGAAGAAAGTGGAAAGGAAGAGTTTGGAACTTGGACCTTCAGTACCCTTTGTCTCCACGGCTGTATCTCCTTAGAGTCTTATTTGATTCTCACTGTGGATGTTCAGGTCTGTGTACCCTCTGGAGAGAGTCCCACAGTTAGAATGTACTGCTATAAAATGATCAGGCATAATTTTGTAAGGTAAGGTCAGAAAATATTGCAGCCTCTCCTGCTCCTCTTTTTAGAGCTGGTTTATTAAGTTAAGAAAAGGAAGAAATGTGCCTTCAAACAAACATACTAAATTAGACCTTTCAAAACACTTGTCATTAAGTGATGATTTGTTGAAACTTCAGACAGGTTAAACGTATGCCACAATTTGAGTGAAAAAATTAGCTTTCCAGGGTTGCAATTACAATTCTACTTAGTTGCCATGGTGATCACACAGCATATGGATTTTGTCAGATAAAGACATCAGGGGTGGTGAGAAGGGACAGTGTATTTTTTGAATCACCACATGCCAAGTGTCAACTCTTTTGCAGTTCGCTTGCAAAAAAAATTTAAAGAAAAAAATGCATCTGGATTCAGAGGATTGGAAAGAGGAACAGGCTTTGGATGAATTAAAAAAAGGCGGGGTGGGGGGTGGAGATTACTAGAAATGTTTGAAGAAAATTTGAATTTAAAATAACTTGAATATTAATGCCAAATTGTGTAATAAGGGCACCTTGGAGTTTGGACATTAGAGGCACCTACAATTTAACAAAAACATTCCAGTAGCAAGTGACCAGTCTGTTTCATTCCTCCCGCATCTTAACTGTATATGTGTCTAGGGTTATTTTTGTTAATATCCACCTGCTGGGTCAATATGAAAACTACAAAGTAGAATAAGAATTTCCCTGGGCTGAAGACACAGGGCTCTAAGATGGGAAATGATCTGAAATGAATTCCTTCCTGTAACCAAAGAAAAACAAAAAGACTAAATACCCTGTGAATGCAAATGAAACTTGGAATTCTCAATTTACAGTTATTTTCATTTATCATTCAGAGCATACACACTCATAACAACGACATCTGTTCTGCCAGCATGAAAGTGAAATTGAAAGATCGTACCACATCTCTGTCTGCTGCGGTGTGATAGGGTCTCAGAGCAGGTGAACCTGGGTCCAGAGGCCTACCTGGCTCTAAAGATATCAGCAGTGACCGCAATTCATTAGCCACCATAGCAACCATAAACTCCTGGCCTTATGGACTCATTTACTCTAGTGGAGAAAGAGGAACAAACAACACACGAATGATACACAAGGTATTTGCAGAGTACAGTGAGGGCTGGGAAACAGGGTGACTGTGGTTTTGTAATGCAAAGTCCATCCTGGAAGAGGAGGGACCTGGGTGGCATGTCAGCTGGTGTGTCCAGATCGAGGGTCCTGAGAAGGCCACTCAAGGAGGTGACATATGAGCTGGAGGGTGTGAGGGATGAGACACAGGCAGTCAAGCAAAGATCTGGAGAAAGATCAGAGCAAAACAACACAAAGACTGAGCAGTCAAGAGTTTGGCTAAAGCAGGATGAGGCGCAGAAGATGGTTTAAGAAGTTTCTAACTGGAAGATCATGAAGGGTCTGGTGATTTGGGATATGGGCTTGGTTTTTAGCCCATTTCCTTTATAGACATGACAGAATTCTATAAAATTGCTCCAGAATTTATGAAAATGTAAGTGTTAGATATCTGGCAAGGATTGCCTGTGAAAAGAAACATGTGGGATTGGATGGAGTGCTTTCAGGATGTTTTGCGGAAGTCCCAGCCAGTGTTGGGAGCAGACTTCATTGATGAAGGTATGCACTTCCCTCTTATCGGTCCCTTGCATCCCCCAAGATTAAGTGATTCAGAAATGGTACCCAGGTCTTGATGCTCATCAGAAAAACTGGTACCACCCCTCCCAGCCTTGCTCCGGGTTATCCGGGTTACTCAGCTCAGTGTTTCAGGGATCACCAGCCAGCAAGGTGGGGGGGAGGTGTGCGGAGGGATGAGGAGACCTCAGTTCACCCCCAGGAGCTATACGGCTGCACACTGTACCAAACGGCACCGCCTCCTGGATGTCTTCCACCTACAGAAGTATCACCACCAAGTAGGTGACCACATACCTCATGGTCAGAACCAGGACACTTGCTAGTGAAGAAGTGATGGAAAATACGGCCAGGACTTTAGCCACATAAACCCAGGAGATCCTAGCCAAATCGGGGGAGGGGGGTGTGGTCACCCTAGCAAGAAGGCTCTTTTGTTTGTTTTGCTTTTTTTGATCTTGTGCTCTCTGGTGGGCTGTGACCCGGTCCTAGGGTGCACTGCAGGGATTTGCATGTATGGGAGGAGGGGCATGCAGTCTAATCGAGATGCTGTTCTGGGTTCAAGACTTCCCTTCCCTGCCTGACTGACCTTTTGCTCTTTGGACTTTGCTGGGCTGCCTCATTTTCCTTTCTTGTGGGCTGGGGTCAGCCCTGGAAAGTTTCTGCCCCTCAGGCAGGTTGGCTGGTGCTGGAGCACCGCGGCATCCTTCAGGCTGACTGGGGAGGCCTGGACTCAAGGCTACACACAGCTCATGCTGTCAAGCTGTCGACTTCATGCTACTGAGTTATGATTACGCAACTGGAAACTGTCTGAGCCCGAATTAGAGTCTGCGTCTTTTAAATTCCATTCCTGTTTTNGAGCACCGCGGCATCCTTCAGGCTGACTGGGGAGGCCTGGACTCAAGGCTACACACAGCTCATGCTGTCAAGCTGTCGACTTCATGCTACTGAGTTATGATTACGCAACTGGAAACTGTCTGAGCCCGAATTAGAGTCTGCGTCTTTTAAATTCCATTCCTGTTTTTTTTTTTTTCCTTCAACATCACAAAGTTCCTGGTGGCCAGAGCCCAGCCTCCTCGGTGGCGATGCCTGTAATTCTTAGCTTCCTCACTGGTCAGTTCATGCCTCACACACCCCAGGGGAACCTGATGACTGAGCGCATATGATTTTCCAAAAGTAATACTTCGTCTATCTAGGAAAATTAAGTTGACACCATAGAAATGGCTGGGAACCAGAAGCACAGAAGGAAAATTCAACCTAAGCCAAAGTACGTTAAATGAGAAACCTCAATTTAATAGCTACTAAATCTGAATGTTCACGTCATTGGTCACAGAGGAGGCAGCATTTCCTCAATGACAAGTGGAAAGGAAGAGTTTGGAACTTGGACCTTCAGTACCCTTTGTCTCCACGGCTGTATCTCCTTAGAGTCTTATTTGATTCTCACTGTGGACGTTCAGGTCTGTGGACCCTTCGAAGGGAGTCCCACAGTTAGAATGTACTGCTATAAAATGATCAGGCATAATTTTGTAAGGTAAGGTCAGAAAATATTGCAGCCTCTCCTGCTCCTCTTTTTAGACTGGTTTATTAAGTTAAAAAAAGGAAGAAATGTGCCTTCAAACAAACATACTAAATTAGACCTTTCAAAACACTTGTCATTAAGTGATGATTTGTTGAAACTTCAGACAGGTTAAACGTATGCCACAATTTGAGTGAAAAAATTAGCTTTCCAGGGTTGCAATTACAATTCTACTTAGTTGCCATGGTGATCACACAGCATATGGATTTTGTCAGATAAAGACATCAGGGGTGGTGAGAAGGGACAGTGTATTTTTTGAATCACCACATGCCAAGTGTCAACTCTTTTGCAGTTCGCTTGCAAAAAAAAATTAAGGAAAAAAATGCATCTGGATTCAGAGGATTGGAAAGAGGAACAAGGCTTTGGATGAATAAAAAAAGGCAGGGCGGGGGAGATTACTAGAAATGTTTGAAGAAAATCTGAATTTAAAATAACTTGAATATTAACACCAAATTGTATAATAAGGGGACCTTGGAGTTTGGACATGAGAGGCACCTACAATTTAACAAAAACATTCCAGTAGCAAGTGACCAGTCTGTTTCATTCCTCCCGCATCTTAACTGTATATGTGTCTAGGGTTATTTTTGTTAATATCCACCTGCTGGGTCAATATGAAAACTACAAAGTAGAATAAGAATTTCCCTGGGCTGAAGACACAGGGCTCTAAGATGGGAAATGATCTGAAATGAATTCCTTCCTGTAATGAAAGAAAAACAAAAAGACTAAATACCCTGTGAATGCAAATGAAACTTGGAATTCTCAATTTACAGTTATTTTCATTTATCATTCAGAGCATACACACTCATAACAACGACATCTGTTCTGCCAGCATGAAAGTGAAATTGAAAGATCGTACCACATCTCTGTCTGCTGCGGTGTGATAGGGTCTCAGAGCAGGTGAGCCTGGGTCCAGAGGCCTACCTGGCTCTAAAGATATCAGCAGTGACCGCAATTCATTAGCCACCATAGCAACCATAAACTCCTGGCCTTATGGACTCATTTACTCTAGTGGAGAAAGAGGAACAAACAACACACGAATGATACACAAGGTATTTGCAGAGTACAGTGAGGGCTGGGAAATAGGGTGACTGTGGTTTTGTAATGCAAAGTCCATCCTGGAAGAGGAGGGACCTGGGTGGCATGTCAGCTGGTGTGTCCAGATCGAGCGTCCTGAGAAGACCACTCAAGGAGGTGACATATGAGCTGGAGGGTGTGAGGGATGAGACATAGGCAGTCAAGCAAAGATCTGGAGAAAGATCAGAGCAAAACAACACAAAGACTGAGCAGTCAAGAGTTTGGCTAAAGCAGGATGAGGCGCAGAAGATGGTTTAAGAAGTTTCTAACTGGAAGATCATGAAGGGTCTGGTGATTTGGGATATGGGCTTGGTTTTTAGCCCATTTCCTTTATAGACATGACAGAATTCTATAAAATTGCTCCAGAATTTATGAAAATGTAAGTGTTAGATATCTGGCGAGGATTGCCTGTGAAAAGAAACATGTGGGATTGGATGGAGTGCTTTCAGGATGTTTTGCGGAAGTCCCAGCCAGTGTTGGGAGCAGACTTCATTGATGAAGGTATGCACTTCCCTCTTATTGGCCCCTTGCATCCCCCAAGATTAAGTGATTCAGAAATGGTACCCAGGTCTTGATGCTCATCAGAAAAACTGGTAATTGCTGTTGTTGTTCAATCGCTCAGTTACGTCTGACTCTTTATGACCCCACGGACTGCAGCACGCCAGGCTTCCCTGTGCTTCACTATCTCCTGGAGTCTGCTCAAACTCATGGCCATTGAGTTGATGATGCCATCCAGCCATGTCATTCTCTGTCACCCCCTTTTCCTCTTGCTCTCAATCTTTTCTAGCATCAGGTTCTTCACATCAGGTGGCCAAAGTATTGGAACTTCAGCTTCAGCATCAGACCTTCCAATGAATATTCCAGGGTTGGTTTCCTTTAGGATTGACTGGTCTGATCTCCTAGCAGTCCAAGGGACTCTTAAGAGTCTTATCCAGCACCATAGTTTGAAAACATCAGTTCTTCAGTGCTCAGCTTTCTTTATGGTCCAACTCTCACATCCATTCATGACTACTGGAAAAACCATAGCTTTGACTAGACGGACCTTCGTCAGCAAAGCAATGTCTCTGCTTCGTAATATCCTGTGGAAAATTCTTAAAGAGATGGGACTACCAGACTACCTTACCTGCCTCTTGAGAAACCTGCATGCAGGTCAAGAAGCAACAGTTAGAACGGACATGGAATGACGGACTGGTTCAAAATTGGGGAAGGAGTATGTCAAGGCTGTATATTGTCACCCTGCTTATTTAGCTCATATCAGCAGAGTACATCATGCAAATATGCCAGGCTGAATGAAGCTCAAGCTGGTAGCAAGATTGCCAGGAGAAATATCAATAACCTCAGATAACTGGTGGAGCCTGTTAAAAATTCAGGTTTCTGGCCCTTCTCACGGGCTAGTTTAATCAAAATCCTACAGAAGGGGCCAGAGCACCTCTCTTTCTGTTAAATCCCTGGGATGAGTCAGACCATCAGCCACATTGGGACACCGGGCACAGGGCAGTGGAGCAGGTAGATTCTACCAAGGCCAGCGAGACCTAGGAAATTGGGAGGGCACAGTATCTCTACTTTCACAAATGGGGTTCAGGGGCGTCAGGAGGTGCTAAAGTCTCTCCTGTTGTTTATACAGCAGGCGCTCTCTGGTGAGAGCTTTATGAGGCTGGATTCCCCTTACAGTCTCAAATTGCCAGTCTGTTGATTCGTTTAGTGCTTCTCATCCTAAAATGGTGGTGATTTCTCAGAACCGCAAACTTGTCTGGGTATGTTAATATTGTGTCTGTGCCTTTAAGTAGAAAAGCATTAGGGAATATTAGCCCAGGCTAATTATACACATCAGTTATAGCTAATAATTAAAATTTGCCTTAGGCTTTGTGGGAAGGTCGCTCTTAGGGACTAAGAGTTGGTTCTCCCTCCCTCGTTGTTTTACATATTTACAAATTAATTTAAATGTGATAATCTGCAACACTGATAATCATAAATGCTTAACTAAATAGAAATGCGTTAGCCTTGAGACAGGCTCCTTATACGATGACTAAGACACAACTACTGATCCAAGAAATCTCCCTACAATACACTCCATTGCAGTTGTGGAGGGGACTAACCACACGAGTGGGAAAAACAAAACCCAAAACAAAAAGCCTTTCCCATCTCCATCTGCCTAGTCTCTTGGAAGTCAGCAGGGCTCAGAAAATGTCCACTGTATAGATATCTATTTGAAGTTGGACTCAGATCAACATCCAATTTAATACAGGTCAGCGAACAAGTGTTAAAAAGCAAGGTCTCTAGCCTGCTTTCAATCTATACTGGATTAAAAACAATGATTTAGAGGTGAAAGGCTCTGTGTACCCTGCCATGAGCCCAGGGCCACTCAGCACTTTGGCTATTCTTCAGTGCAGAAATCCATGGCACCATATTTTCCCGAGGTCATCTTCATCAGACAGGACGTTGCACAGTCTCATCCTGCCAGAGAATTTATTATATCGATTGAGGGAATAAGGTTAATTGAAATGAACTTTGTGTTTTAAAGGTGGGTTTGGTGCCAGCCTTAACAATTAAAATGGAATTCTTCTCCTTTAAATGTCTTGGGCTCATTTGATTGCGTGGACAGGCGCTGTTTAGAGCAGAGGCAGGCGTAATTTTATATCGTGCAATGCTCATTTACTTTTCTCCTGTTGCTATAACAACTCACTTTTGAACCAGACATGGTGATAGAAAGCCTTGGCTTCCCGATGAATTTCACATTGGTTTTGTTTAGATTTTCAATCAGTTCACTTGGAACTGCAGCTGCAAGTACAGGAATAGATTACTCTTTCCTTTTTAAGAAACCTTGCTTAGGACCAAAGCTTTGTGTTTCTATCTTGTCTGGAGGGTTACACCCCATGCACAGTTTGTGATCTCCCTGGCATAAATCACGTTTCAGACTCAGATTGTGTGCTGTTCTCTCCCCTAAAGGTAACACCAGTGTTTTTCCTGCGCCTGACAGAGAACCACACCCATCAAGCCATTCTGTTTTTTAGTCTTCTGTCCAAATGCTACCAGCAAGACCTAGATCTCTGCAGCACCTGGGAATCTGTAAACCTCAAAATTCATGATAAACCTCACGCAGCACAACAGCATGCATTTCTTAATGACTCTAAGGGAACAGCAAGTAGATCTGGCAAAGGTAGAAACAGACAGATATTTTCAGAGAAACACAAAAGAGTAAGTGCACACCCAACAATATGCCAATTCTGATTTCATCTACTTCTCGTACCCCTCCAACCCTTCCTCCCACTGATAACATACACTAAGAAGGACCTAAAACAGATGCCCATGCTTTTGGAGGGCAATAGAAGAATTAGAATTGAATTTAAAAATGGATTCAAATATTTGGGGTGAAATAAATGCTTTCTGGTCAACATCTACATCTTTCCTAGTCTTCCTTAGGGAAGATAAACTACAGGGCTTCTCTTGTGGCTCAGCTGATAAAGAACCCACCTGCCAATGCAGGAGACTCAAAAGAGGCAGGTTTGACCCCTGGGTCAGGAAGATCCCCTGGAGAAGGAAATGGCAACCCGCTTCAATATTCTTGCCTGGAAAATTCCATGAGTAGAGGAGCCTGGTGGGCTACAATCCACAGGGTCCCAAAGAGTTGGACGTTACTGAGCACACATACGGAGAAGGCAATGGCACCCCATTCCAGTACTCTTGCCTGGAGAATCCCACGGATGGAGGAGCCTGGCAGGCTACAGTCCATGGGGTCGCTATGAGTCGGACACGACTGAGCAACTTCACTTTGATTTTTCACTTTCATGCATTGGAGAAGGAAATGGCAACCCACTCCAGTGTTTTTGCCTTGAGAATCCCAGGGACGGGGGAGCCTGGTGGGCTGCCGTCTGTGGGGTTGCACAGAGTTGGACATGACTGAAGCAACTTAACAGGGAGCACACATACACATGAAAAGTACAAAAGAGTTTTCACAGCTTGATCAAATTTTTAAAAATCATAGAACTCTGCTAAGAAATGAGGTGAAAACAATTCTAGAAACTATAACTCCCTTCACCGCCCCCATCTTTTAGCAAGATAAGTAGTGGCCATTAGCCAGTGCTGGCTCTTTGGACACAGTTCTCTCTTCTTGTGCATAAGTCTTAGGAAAAAGAGCCATGAGTGAACTACGAATCGTTAGCCAGTAGCCTCTATTCCTTAAATATTAAGATAAATGGCTAGATGTTTACATGACAAAAGCATTGAAAATGGCCAAAATACCATTTGAATGCCAATGAGACAATGTGATGCATGTGATGCAATGTGACGCCGGCATTCTGGTCCTTTTTGGATGTGCTCTTTTCCTCTTGATCGCCCAGCTAATTCCATGACCCACAGTCACAAACATGGTGAGAAGCTATGGTCTGTGGCAGAATGTAGTCAAGACATTTGCTCCTTATGGCATTACCAAAAAAAAATGTGACCTATTTGGCGACATAATAATGATNGACGCCGGCATTCTGGTCCTTTTTGGATGTGCTCTTTTCCTCTTGATCGCCCAGCTAATTCCATGACCCACAGTCACAAACATGGTGAGAAGCTATGGTCTGTGGCAGAATGTAGTCAAGACATTTGCTCCTTATGGCATTACCAAAAAAAAATGTGACCTATTTGGCGACATAATAATGATGACCTTTAGGTAAGGAGGTTCGTTTTCAATTCTGGTGAAGCTATTAAAAGTAATCTTCAAGCACAGAATTAAAAGGGACAAACCTAATAATGAGCTGATTCTTTTTCCCTGTCTCTCCTCCACTCCCCCACCCCCCGCCCCCAACTCTGGTCATCTCAGTCTCTCTTTATATATATATAGAGAGAAATGTCAAATTCATGCAAGGGACTGGCAAACCACAGTGTGAATCTGAATTTCTGTTCTGCAAGAGTAGTGTGGACCCCAGGAAACAGCTCAACCTCTTGGCCAGGCGGGCTTTCTGGAGAGTTTGCTGGATAACCAGCTATTCAGGAATGTAAATTTTGAGCCCTCCAAACTCTCAGAGTTTCTAGTTAACTTTGTAAATGAAGTGTGGAAGAAGGAGAATCAATATTTGAATACCTCTAAATGTTAGATGTGGATTTTGTTTAAATCACATCCTAAGCAGTTTTCTAATCATATGTGAAAAATGGGTCAAATCAACTGAATGCTTACAAATCACTAGTCCTACTTTTCATTTCTGCCTTTGTAAACAAACCACTTAAAATATTTTTTATAATTGAGAGTTATGAGAGGGAAGATAAGATATACTTTTATAACATTAGCAGGAATTTTCATTCTTTCTCAAGAATTTCTTTATAATTTAGGACAAAAGCTTTGAAGAAGGCATATTTTTCCTTTGCATGATATATTCATGGTGCTACTTTCTCATAGTTAAAAGTCACCTGGACACATTCACAGCTAAGAGTGACATAGTTCATGGAAGAAACACTATTCAAGAATATGATTAATATTTCAATAGCAAACAAGGAGGACACAGAAGGGTCTGGCACTGAGCTCTCTGAGATCTCCCTTAATAACCTAGATGAACAAGGCAAATGAAGCCTCTTCCTTCCCAGGACGTGGGTGAGATTTTGAATCACCTTGACAGCGGGAGAAGCTGTCACTGCCACTTGCCTGTGGCATGGTGGGCCATGAGTGGTGGGCCCAGATCTTGCCCTTGACACCAGGCCAATGTGTCAAACTACCAGCAAGACTGCCTCGTGAATAGCTTGGCTCAAAGATGAGCAGATAAAGAACATTTTGAGAGGGGAAACAGCAAGAACAAACACAAGATGTTTTAAAAGAACTACCTGGCTGAATGCATAAACCCTGGAAAGGAATTTGAATTAATGTGCACCTCCTGCTAAATATGACACACAACTGCAAGAAAAGTGCTGGAGAGAAATGAGACCACAACAGGGTGAAAACATCCATCCATTCATTCAATTCTTAAAAAAAAATATTCTTTGAGGGTTTAATCCACACCAGTCTCTGTGCTAATTGCTTGGGAAACAACAGTGAGTAAATTGCAGTCCTTGCCCTCAAGTGGCTGAAAGTCTAATGAGCCCAGATGTAAATAAAGTCATCACGTGACACTAAATACTAAGATAGCACATTGGCAGCGAGCTGGGTAGGGCACTGCAAAGATGATGACCTGTGAACCATGTCTTGAATTTTGAATTTTCCAAATATTGATAAGGAATGGGAATGGAGATAGAAAAGGCCCAGAGTTGGGATTCTGTGTGTAAAAGGCCTTTAACATCAAGGTCAAGATTTGAGGTGCTAGTGGTAAGGAACCTACCTGCCAATGCAGGAGATGTGAAGGCCACCAGTTCCAGCCCTGGGTTGGGAAGATCCCCTGGAGGAGGAAATGGCAACTCACTCCAGTATTCCTGCCTGGAGAATCCCATGGACAGAGGAGCCTGGCAGGCTATAGTCCATGGGGTCGCAAAGAGTCGTACACGACTGAAGTGACTTGGCGTGCATGCACCCAGTCCTGAAAGCTTATTCTCAGCACACTGATTTGCATCACAATTTGCTGAGTAGAGTTTCTTCTATAGTAGAAGAAAAAATTGCCAGAGCAAGATATTTAAGCTAAAATGCTCGTAAGTTTTTAGATGATTTGCATAGTTTTAGTGCAGTTTAGAGAAGCGTGCATTTCTTCTTTCCTTTGTACTGTATTTCTCTGAACTCAATTCCTCATCTGTAAAATGGTGGTCATCAGAGCACCTCCCTCTTGAGAAACAGGATAACGCCTTCAGAGGCTGAAGTGCTTAGCACAGTGGAAGGCACACCTTGGTCACTCAATAAATGTCAGCTCAGATTATGTTATCTGCACGTTTACTTTAACTAGCTTGTGTGTGTGCACATAACTAGCTCAGTATGAGTATGTATGGGGAAGGGGTTTGCCTATGTGCTTGCGCGTCTGTATTTGTGAGCGGAGTATGAGTACTGTGTTGTGTGTATGTGTGTATATGAATATCTGGCATTTGAATGTCCCTTTCTTAATGCCACCAAGTTATTTTCAAAAATTCTCTAGAAGTTCTCTCATTAGACTATTTCAGATAGCCAAGCCATCTGAAGTGTGAAATCTTTATGTACTGTAAGACCTTGTTTTTTTTTCAATTGAAAGGAGCAAATTAAAAAAAAGGACTATCCCAGCAGTCTAATGGTTAAGACTTTGTGCTTCCACTGCAGGAGACAGGTTTGATTCCTGGTTAGAGAACTAGGATTCCACATGCAGCATGGCACCACCAAATAAATAAAGAAAGAAAGCACAACCTCAAAAGAGAAAAACACTATATTCTAATGGCACTGAAGGAGCTTCCCTGGTGGCTCAGTGGTAAAGAACCCACCTGCTAATGCAGGAGACATGGGTTCGATCCCTGGGTCGGGAAGATCCTCCAAAAAAGGAAATGGCAACCTATTCCAGTATTCTTGTCTGGAAAATCCCATGGACAGAGGAGCCTGGCGGGCTACAGTCCATTGGGTTGCAAAGCTGGACACTACTTAGCAACTGAACAATAATGCCAACAATGGCACTGAAGAATAATTTGGTCTTTAAATTACATCCTTCTTTTTCAGTAGTCCTGATTGCTGAACTCGAATGTACATTTTTGCTATCATTAAAAAAAAAAACTGCTATAGCCATAAATACATGGTATATTTAAGGGAAATAATTTCAATCAACCACCCACAAAGAAAAAAATGGTAACAGTCAAAGGGTCCTAAGAAAGAAAAATGACTTTCAATCCTTGATGAGGAAATTCTGTGATAATACTAAATTTTTTCTCACTATTTTCTGAAAGGTATTTCTGGAAGCAATAGTGAAATTCCGCCACTGTTCAATTCATATATCAAAACATCTCTTCTGTTTAAAATGTCTGGAATGCATGATAAGCATCTTGTATGTTAATCCTATCTCCCTTGAGCATCTTATTCCTTTAAAAGGATTTATTTAACTCTAAATACGCCAGCAGTTATACAGGTAGATTGAGTGTGCTATTTGAAATCCCCTCTCCAAAGTGGTGCTTCTGCCTGTTTGCGATAGGCCACTTTTTTACCACTTGCTCATTTTCTGCTAAAGCTGCACTGAATCATGGAGACAGAGGGACCTCTGGGGTCAGGGAGACCCAGGTTCAGACTGCAGCGTTGCTACTCAGTCGGTGGTGATCCTGGAGAGATGATTTTATTCACATTGTAAAATGTAAAATTATTACTTAGCTTTTAAGCTACTTTAGGGGGTTAAAAATGAATATATAAAACACCTATCACCTTACCTGGTATATCAGAGGCTCTGTAATCCTGGCCATTACTAACCCTCATGCACGTTAATAATTCATATGGTAGAAAGACTGCCTATTCAGAAGTTCACCTAGCTTATAGATTGTATTTATAATCATAGGCAGTTTGTGAACAATTCTTTAGTTAAGTTAGTGTTAGTCGCTCAATCGTATCTGACTCTTGCGGCCCCATGGACTGTAGCCTGCTAGGCTCCTCTGACCATGAGATTTTCCAGGCAAGAATACTGGAGTGGATAGCCATTCCCTTCTCCAGGGGATCTTCCCAACCCAGGAATCGAACCCAGCTCTTCTGCATTGCAGGCAGATTCTTTACCGTTTGAGTCACCAGGGAATTTACTGCTAATGCAATTCACAAGGTGCCCATCCAACAGCCTTGGTTCCCTGGAATTCCTAATTATATTCCAAACAAGAAATCAGAAAGATTCCTTCCCAGAGCATCACATAGGTAGGACAAACAATAGCAACCTCAGTTATACCACTTGAATACTACAGGGCATGATGTAGAATAGGAATGAGACTCAAGGTTCACACAGACCTTTACTCAGCAGAAGAGTTAATAGAATTGGAAAACCACAGGCATCTTCAAAGTTTAAACAGCATAAAAACAAACACCAGCAAAGTTCACTCCAACCAACCTGTTATTTGCCTTATTCGGACAACACCCAGGGAGAAGCCCTCCCAGCCCTTACACTTGGACTCTCAGGAAGGTGCCAGGAGCTTTTGATCCTAATGCTGACATTTCTTTAGTGAAAGGCTTTGGAAATGATTCTCCCAGGCAGGAAGGACAATCCATGTGAGATTGGAACCAGCACACAGAAAGGCCAGTGTTTCACCACCAGACATTCTTTCTGTTTTTGGTTTATGCTTTGATCTAACAGCTGCTGAAGTTCGGTGAGCCCTTCTGAGCAGTACCTGGGGTGGTATTCGGACCGGCCAGCATGCTTTCTACAAATTACTGCTTAGAAAAACAGAGATCACAGATCAAAAGAAAAAAAAATCACAGACCAAAGAATAAAATAAATACAACTACATAATAAACCAACCATAAGCTCGGTTCAGGGCAGATTAGAAGGGGAGAAAAAAAGAAATTTTAACTAAGACCTTTAGTTCAGGGCAGGGCACCAGGCATCCCCCAGCCGGCCTGTTGGCTGCAGGAAGCCCAGATCTTGGGTTTTCTGAATGCTTAGTCCAAACAAACAAGAGTGGTCTAATCTTCCCGAGGAGCCAGCATGCTCAGCAAGCAACAAAAGCAAACGGAGATGAAGACGTTCTTCAGGCTACCTCTCTTAGGTCTATAATCTCCAAATCAAACACTTCTTTCTTATGTGTGCTTCCCTAGATAGCTGTAAAGACTGCGAACGGAGCCCCAGGACTCCTGCCAAGGTCACTGTAGGACACTGAGCAAGCTGCTCTCCTGGAGAATCTCAGACTTCATGATCTGGCCTCATTAATGAACCTTCTCTGGTCTGCATCACCTAAACACCCCTGCTGATATCAAGATGTCTAATTTGTAAAAATCAGTCAGCTGCTTTCTTGATTGTGGACAAAACTGATACCTGCAACTCCCATTTGTGATGGGTTTGCCTCACAAAGGAGTGAGCATCTCCTTCTTATCTGTGGCTGAAGCTATTCTTAG
This sequence comes from Cephalophus harveyi, assembly GCA_006410635.1. Lineage (NCBI taxonomy): Eukaryota > Metazoa > Chordata > Mammalia > Artiodactyla > Bovidae > Cephalophus > Cephalophus harveyi. The sequence continues at coordinate 445,795 of SJYT01012403.1, forward strand.
GTTGGGGACAGGGCATATTGTTCTCATCTTTTGGATCCATTTTTGCCTACAGCCTTGAACACTGTTCTTTCTTTGCAGCTTCTGCTCTTTGAGTAGGCAGGCTAGCATTACCCCCTGGGCTCCTCTCTGTTGATTTCCAGGCAGTCACGTGAAAGAGGCCTCCTCTTAATTAAGTCAAAACCCCTTCCTCAGTGTAGTTGTCCTTGACGGGGCCAGCCCAAAGCACACATTTAAGCTAACTAGCCCTTTACTGTAAGTGAAAGTCGCTCAGTCATATCCGATTCTTTGCGACCCCATGGACCACCAGGCTCCTCTGTCTGTGGGATTCTCCAGGCAAGAACACTGGAGTGTATTGCCATTTTCTCCTCCAGGGGATCTTCCCGACCCAAGGATTGAACCCCAGTCTCCCACATTGCAAGCAGATTCTTTAACATCTGAGCAACCCGGGAGGCATATTTACACCTTTACTGCGAACTGTGTCATAAGAGGGATGCCTCCTAGAGGCACAGAGAGCTGCCTTCTCTGTCTCTAGAACTGACCTGTTGTTTTGATGCAGAGCAGAATGAGTGCAAATCTGTAGGAATCATGTAAACAGCTGGAGAAACTTGGACAGCCTTTAAATGTGTGGAAGAAAACAAATTAGGTGCAAATATTTAAAGAGCATTTCTCGTTTTGAAGTGATTTGTCATTCTTAGGCATTCTGTGAATGATGATTTCCATTTGATAATGAAGAGCTTGAAGAGGCCAAGTAAATCTGCTCCCATGCTGGCAGTGTTGGGCTGGGAACATGCCCATTGCCGTTGTGGGAAGGGTGGTAACTGCCACTTGGATCGGGCTGCAGGCTCGGCATGACTCAGCCCTGAGGCTTCAGTTTCACTCTTGGGTTGGCGAGAGAATTTTTAACTGAGTCTCCCGCTCCCTCTCATCATTAGCCTCCCCCTACGCTTAGCACAGGATTTCAGGGGAATCGGATATCCAATCCAAAGAAACAATCCTATGGCAGAGAATCAAAGCTGTTGATGCCACAATTTAAATCACTGGGATAAAAGTCGATCAATAATTTCCAGAGACTTTTTTTTTTTTCTTTTGAGCCATTTAACATCAGATTGGTAGCTGAAAACTGGCCACCAGGAGAGTTTATATACAACATGAAGATCAACAAGTGCTACAAATTAGAGCCCCTCTCCTACCCCCAAAGCCCATTATTCAACAATGAGCCACTGGCCAGGAATATATCAAGTGAGAGATGAAAGACCAGAGAGGGAGGTTCACCCTCTGGAGACACTCAATACAATCTCTGCTTGAAAAAGGAAAGCCAGAAAGTTTCTCTAAAACACAACAAAGATCTGACCAGGTTAGTCCACTTTTTACTCTTGGTGTCCTTGTACATTTTAGGCTTATTTATTTATTTTTACATGAGTTACAAATGAATATATCCTCATTGCAAATAAATGAAATAATACTGCATTATTATACCAAAATCACTGCAGATGGTGATTGCAGCCATGAAATTAAAAGACGCTTACTGCTTGGAAGGAAAATTATAACCAACCTAGAGAGCATATTAAAAAGCAGAGATATTACTTTGCCAATAAAGGTCCATCTAGTCAAGGCTATGGTTTTTCCAGTGGTCACGTATGGATGTGAGAGTTGGACTGTGAAGAAAGCTGAGCACCAAAGAATTGATGTTTTTGAACTGTGGTATTGGAGAAGACTCTTGAGAGTCCCTTGGACTGCAAAGAGATCCAACCAGTCCATTCTAAAGATCAGTCCTGGGTGTTCATTGGAAGGACTGATGCTGAGGCTGAAACTCCAGTACTTTGGCCACCTCATGCGAAGAGTTGTCTCATTGGAAAAGACCCTGATGCTGGGAAGGATTGGAGGCAGGAGGAGTAGGGGACAATAGAGGATGAGATGGCTGGATGGCATCATCAACTCGACGGACATGAGTTTGGGTGAACTCTGGGAGCTGGTGATGGACAGGGAGCCTTGGCGTGCTATGATTCATGGGGTTGCAAAGAGTCAGACAAGACTGAGCGACTGAACTGAACTGAACTGAACTGAATTATACCAAAATAATAATATATAGACTAAAAAAAAAGATCCCTTTTATTTACCCATTTTCTCTTAAACTTTCTCTTAACTCATCAGTTTTATGGGCATTTTCACTCTTCTTGCTATGCATAGACACACATATAATGAATATAAATACATGTTTTCAAGGGCTTCCTTAGTAGCTCATCTGGTAAAGAATCCGCCTGCAATGCAGGAGATCTGGATTCAATCCCTGGGTTGGGAAGATTCCCTGGAGAAGGGAACGGCTACCCGCTCCAGTATCATCAAACATTTTAGCCTTATTTATTTATTTTTACATAAGTTACAAATGAATATATTCTCATTGCCAACCAATGAAATCATTTTAGCCATTATCATTATGGTTAAAAATAACCATATTATTATATCAAAATAATAATATATAGACTGAAAAAAAATCCTTTTTATTTACCCATTTTATCTTTAACTTTCTCTTAATTCATCAGTTTTATGGGCATTTTCACTCTTCTTTCTATGCACAGACACACATATATGAATATAAATGTATATTTTCACACATGCATGTGTTCATATGCACTCTTCTGCATTTTATATTTTTATAAAATCTAGTCAGTTTAAGATACTCAAAGATCCTATTCAAATCTAGATCACTAGACCTCTTACCATTAACTGAAGCTCATTCTTATCAGAGCAGAGATGATTTCCCCTCACATATACCCTACTATCATTAATGCTTCAGGACATACCTGAGAAATTTATAATTTACGTTAAATACAAATTGGCATATTTTAAGTCACACCATAAAATACTTACTACAATGTCGCTGATAAACCTCCTCATCTTTCTAAATGTAAACTAGAAACAAATAACTTGAAGAAAATACAGTGATCAAGATGATAGACTTCACATGTAAAAATCAATTATTTTGAAATATGTGGGGCTTATTTTATATAAATAGCACATAAAATTAATTTTGTTTATTGATGTTTCAGGAAAACAACTGTATATTTGAAATGCCGATTATACTGTTGAAAATATAATTAATTAACTGAATTAAAGTAGGATATTATCTCATATGATATAATTCATGGAAAGTACTTTAAAAACTGTAATGCTTTATACAAAGAGTACCTATTGATGTCATGCATAAGAAGAGAAATTCGTTCTTCTTTGCATAAATTTATTATTAAATGGGCTATATATCAACCCTGCATTCTTTATGCTTTGACACATGCTTCATATGATTTTACTCCATGTAAATGTTTATTCCTAACTCACTGAGCAATTGTTATGCATTATGCATAAGCCTTTAACTTTCAATATTCAGATAATGCAGAATTTCTATATATAATTTAAATTACCTGCATATAAATGACTGTCAATATATTTCAGTTAAATACTGCTAATTCTCAGGTTATTCAGGATGGCAAGGAATCGCCTTGGCAAGAACAACCCAGAATGACTAATAATTCTCTGGACAAACACTTTGCAGGACGTGTCACCTCTTTCCGTTATGAATCTAAATAATCAAGCATTATGTTAACACTGATTATTTCCTTAGTAGCCATGTGAGGTCCCCTGGCAGGCACATGTCTTCATTTCCTTTCAGACTTTTCTGTGGTTGGCATAATACAACCCACTAAACACTATTAAATGAATAGCTGTAAAAGTAATGAAAACAATAACCAAACCATTAAATTCTTGAAGTCCATTCAAACATGTAGGTGCGCTTGACATTTCTTTTATTCAAAGGCAGTTTCCTAATGTCCTAATAACCACTGAGCATTTGTTACACACCAGCATGTCGCTAAAGGCATCCACATTTAATGTCAAAATAGCCGCTTCTTAATCTTCAAGCAGTGTAGCAGGTGTAGCTGAAAATCTCATTGCCTTAGGAGACTGATTTGATAGACTGAAGTTTCTGCCTTTTTCTTTTTTTAAATAAGCTCACTCTTTTGGTAGCAAGCACTTAGGGGATTCCCAAAATATTTGCAAACATTTCTGTCAGATAGCATCACCGTCACCATATGATTTAAACAAGCATGTATTCATCACACTTAAACCAGATGTCATCTGTGTAGATGAGAAATGAATCACTTGCTCCTGACAGCTTGTTTATTTCTGGCAACACGTTCCAGCAGGGATTGTCTAAATGCACAACACACTTTCCTTCTATCTAGACATGAGAATGAAAGTCCAAGTGCTGGAGGAAAAAGTATTTCTTCAAGATGATGTTTCTTAAAATCAGACATCCTTTTCCCTCAGATATAGGGGTGCATGGCAAGAAAAGGGAGGCAGTCTTAGAGGTCCAAGCTCTCTATGTGGCTTGAGAACAAGAATTCTGTTACTGTTACCACCTCCAAATACAACCTGGACCACTATTTCCATTAGCTAAACAGTAGCTCCTATTAGCTGCACTGTGCTAGGAAAGAGGCTAAGCATTTTGCCCACATGATCTCATTTAATCCTCACAATAATCTTAGACACAGGCATCTTCTCTCCACGGTATGGTTGAGAAAGCCAAGCTACAGACACGTGCTGAATAAACTGCCCACGGATTCCCAGGGATTAAGTACGAGGCAAATCAGTGATTCACACCAGGCCTTGTGACTCCAAAGTCTATGCTAGACTAACAGGTATTTCAGGTTCTGAGGTGATAAACTTAAGTTTTCTGAATCTCCTTCTCCTTATTTGTGGGATTAGGGAGTTAGGCAGCAGAACAACTAAGGGTGTTTCAGTTATAGATGTCTAAAAAATGTAAGCACTTCCCAATATCTATAAAACAATTTCTACCATGTTTCTGATAATTTGCAAACATATATATCCTCTATTCTCCATGTTATAAATGAGTAGGAAGTTATCTTCTCAGTATAAAAAATACATCCTGATGGTGTTCCAATGTGTTTACAACTCTTAAGAAAGAAAACAAATTTCAGAGGTCTTAAGAATAAAAGACACTTGTAAATTTCATTTTGGGGGGGGGCAGGTTAGGCCAAATGAACAGAGAAAGATTATGTGTGTGTGTGTGTGAAGAGAATTATCATTAGGGTCACTATACAGTTCCCGAGGTGACTAAATGGCTTGAAAGAACGACTCTTCTAATAATGAGGATAAAGCAGAAAGAGGGAGATGGTGAACAAACGATCTGTAGGCACTGCCACTGTGCAATATTAAGGTCCTTTCAATAAATCCTATAGATCAGGCCAGCTCCCAGGTTGGAAGGTCACGATTCAGATGGCCAGAGGAACTGCTGTGTCAACTTTAAATGATATCTCTCCTTGCTACAGGGCCAAGAGGAGGTGGCCTTTAAAGAAAAATATCAACTATTACTAATGCCCTCTGTGCTTATATCAGCCGCTTCTCTCTTTTTGACAGTAAGGATGTGAAGATGAGAGAATCTAATCTGTACAAAGTTGACTGGTGAATGAGAAGACCTTCCCAGGGCTACACCAGAAATAGGGCAGATGTGGGTCTCTTTGGGGGCTACTGCAATCAAATTCATGTCCATCCTGCTATTGTGTCATGCATGCTAGAGCACCTCCTTTTTCAGTCAACCAAGAATATGCCTTCCTCTACATTTTGGGGGGAAATCCACTTATGGGAACGAATTGCTGATAATCAGAAAATTTTTCTAAATGTAAAAGTTAATATTATATCGTGCCAATGGACAAAGACTGGGGAAGTAGTGTGGTTTTTTTTTTTTTTTTTTTAGGGTGTTGAGGTTATAAGACAATTTGTCTTTACATTTTATAGTTCCATTTCCATTACATTTTATAGTTCCATACAGCCACAATATTGTTTAAACCATATATGCAGAAATTGGGAGGGCTAATTTGGTATAAAATAAATGGATTATTTTTTTTTTTTTTTTTTAGAGTGTTGAGGTTATAAGACAATTTGTCTTTACATTTTATAGTTCCATTTCCATTACATTTTATAGTTCCATACAGCCACAATATTGTTTAAACCATATATGCAGAAGTTGGGAGGGCTAATTTGGTATAAAATAAATGGATTTGCAACAGCATAACTTCCACACATTTTCCTCCATACTCAAAAAAGTCCCTATTCTATGTGTTCTCTGGGATCACCCGTGGGAAGGATCTGAATTTCTGACAGTCTTAAACGTGACAGCAGCCTTTTAGCATGGAGACGAGTACAGTAATTTGGCAGCAAACTCAAGACTCATGCTCACCAGACTGGTAGATCGGAAGTAAATCACAGATGTCACACACATGCTCTCTTAGAAGGGAGAGAATTGATAAGGAGCCAAAGCCCATCACACCCACACCGTTCTCGTCCCAATTGATAGAATCTCTCACCCTTGAAATTCTGACAAGTACTATTAGAGAAAGAGACTCTAACTCATCTCTCTTCCTGACTCTTTATCCATCTTTCCAAACAGTTTCTATCTGAGCTCAGTCTCAGGCTCATTTAATTATGACATCTGAATCAATACTCCATACTAGACCCAGCCTATACTAGCTTACTTGGCAGCTTCCAATGTCCATCACAGCCTTTCTGAAAATGTTCATCTCATTTTGAAAAGAAGGTATCCAGCTTAACATTAGGTATCTTTAGTTATTTTTGATTTTTGCAACTAGTTGTTATTTACAGGTCTAACAAGATTGAACACATATTTTCAAAAAAATTATATTGCATATTCTGAGTTCATTTTTTTTCTGTCTCTGAAATGCTAAGCAACAGACTGCAGAAATGGAAATGAAGTCAATAGCAATTTAAATAAATTACAAGCTGGTAACAACCTGCTTTGGTGATGTATTAAGTGAAACATATTAACTGTAAAAATATCAGGATGCTTTAGAATATCTCAGAGACCCCACTTTGATACTGTCATATATTTGTCAATATATGCATATAAAAGGAACATAACATGAGGGAGGTTTAGAAAAATAAAAAACATTGCATAAAAATGATGTGCTAAATTTGGAGCCTGATTTGGTGAAGCAAACATGATCAGTTAACATGGATCAATGTTCTTTCAACACAGAATGTATATCTGAAGGGGATTTCTGGTTGAAGCTCTCTTAATATATAATATATAGTTATGGCTATAAACAAAAAACATCTTCAATGTCCTTAAATCAGAATACTTCGCATCTCATCCCTGTGGATGAGATCTGTGAGTTTAGTATAAATTACCTAGATTCTCAGATTTTTTGTCCATCAAATGTTTGCACAGGAGAGCCCAGAATAATAAATAAATCTTGAAGCTTGAAGATTCTGTGATTATTAGGACATCTTAACTGTGTGTGCTTAGGCCTTTAAAATACTCATTAAGGAATTTTTCGTCACTTGCAACTAAGTATAGGCCTCTATGTTTCTATACTAGGCTTATATGGGTCTATAGTTATATAGGCCTATATGTAATAGGCCTCTATATAAGTCTATATGCTTTTTTTTCCACCTTTGACTGTACTGCATGGCATGTGGGATCTTAGTTCCTGATCAGGAATTAAATCCACAATCCTTGTATTGTAAGTATGGAGCCTTAACCCCTGGACCACCAGGGAAGTCCCTATAAGTCCATATGCTTTTAAGCCTGTATGTGTCTATACAGTATAGATTCCTAAGAGTCTAAAAGTTATAGCCAGTATATGTCCACAAAGCGTAGGCCCATGCGTCTATAAAGTATAAAGCTCTGCATTTATAAGATACAGGCCTCTGCATGCATGCATGCTAAGCTGCTTTAGTCGTATCCAACTTTTTGAGATCCAATGGACTGTTGTCTGCCAGGCTCCTCTGTCCATGGGATTCTCCAGGCAAAGACACCAGAGTGAGTTGCCATGCCCTCCTCCGGGGGATCTTCCTGACCCAGGGATAGAACCCTTATCTCTTATTTCTCCTGCATTGGCAGGTGGGTTTTTAACCATTAGTGCCATCTGGGAAGTCCTATATAGGCCTCTATACATACAAAACTCTGTATCTAAAAGATATGACCCAATGCATGTCTATAAGGCTTAGGCTTTGAGACATATAAACAAGCTATAAGTCTCAAATGCCCTGAAAATATCTACATGGGATCAAATAATTAGTTCCATTACCTGATAAAATTCTTTCTAGTTTTTTAAAAAAAAATCTGCAATTTTATCACGAGGAACAAAAGAGACACACAGACACAAATGCTCACACGTGTACTCATACACATCTATATAAAATGACCTGTTGGAAGTCTTCAGAGAGAAGTCCGTATAAAATACAGACTTAAATCATAAATAAGCTTCTCATGAGGAATTTTAAAAAGTGATTATAGGAAATCTTTTTAATGATGCTTTGGAAGCTGACACATCAAAGTCAATTGTTTGGTGACTATTTTTAATGTTACTACACAAAAGAAAAAAGACAAAGAACTGCTCCATTTTTCCCCTGAGAGTACTTAGCTTTACTGCCACTAGCGGGACTTAAATTCGTTAAGCCTGGCATTGTCCTAAAGGAGAAACAGCCATTATGATCTGTTGCCTTTGGGAATGATGGGTGATTGATGAGAGCTCACACATTCTCATGAAAGAACTCAGGCCTAATACAACTTAACAGATGCCCCAAACAATAATATTAATAGTTTACATTTATTATTGTCACTATCTTTTCAAGCTACTTGACTAGATCACTGTGGTATATTATGTACTAAAATGTTTTTTAAAGATCTGGTACCTAGGTTCTAGCAGTTAACAAATACTGCTATTTTTATACCATTTTACTGTTATTAACAGTGACTCTAAATACTGCAAGCACTTATGAATAACCAAGAATACAATTACATCTCATTTGCCATACATACACATGGTAATCTTTTATGAATCCTAAAAATATACTTCAAAACACCTCCTGAAATACTCTAAATATTTTTGGCTTATAGGAGTGAGCTGAAAAAGGTGGCACAATTCTACCTTCCTACTTTTAAACTAATTTCTCACTCTTTACAGAGCATTCGACTTTTACATTTTCAAAGAAGGGAAGGACTAGAGTTATCAAGGCTTCTTGAACTAGAAGTTATCTGGCTTCTTAAACCTTGATTTAGGCTTGACTTTACTTTGACTCCAAACATCTTCTAGGACCAAAAATGTATTGTTAGAAATCCTTTCATAATCTATTTAGAAAATTCTATTGAGAGCCCTGTATAGAAGAACATCTAAGTTAGACATGTCAGCAGTGGATGTCATTCAAGACAAATTGCTGTGGACTGGCATGGTTTTCTGATGCCAGAATCTATGAAGAAAACGTAATCTCAGTTCTCCGACTGCTCTTCATCACTATCCCATGTAGATGCAAAGGGGACCAGAGGTAGTGCAAGGAGCCAGTGTAATTCAGCATAAAGAGCCCATACTTAAGGTGATTATTGAAATTGTTGTTCAAACCTAGACATTTATTTATTTCTGGAAAAAAAGTTCACTGACTATGTAGCTAGGACAGCCTGCATAAATTGCAACTGTTTTGGGCAAACTGTGGCTTATGATCACACTGCCATTATTGGCTGGACAAATATTTGCTCATCATTCTGGGTCTTCGGGCCTCAGCTTTCTTATATTTATTGTATTGAAAAATATGTTACATCTCAATTTCTTTTAATCCTACAGGATGGCCAAATTAATAACCCTCAATAGTTGAGAACGAGAAAAATATTTATATCCTAAAACGTTGTTGGTGGTGGTTCAGTTGCTAAGTCATGTCTGACTCTTGCGACCCCATGGTCTGTAGCTGGCCAGGCTCCTCTGTTGATGGGATTCCCCAGGCAAGAATAATGGAGTGGGTTGCTGCTTCTCCAGTGGGTTGCCACTTCTCCAAGGAGTCTTGTTGATCCGGGGATTGAACCCAATCTCTTGCATTGCAGGTAGATTCTTTACCAACTTAGACACCAGGGAAGTCCCAGTCCTAAAATATTACACTGTGTTTAAGTAACTATTCTCCGAATAGCCTATAAATTCACTACAACACATAACCTGTTAGGGGTTTAAGGGAACTGAAAAATCATCAGTTCTTAAGGAGAATATCTGTTTTCTATTGACTGCAAGCTTTCTTTGTGTCAATAGTGAAATTGCACTGCCAAAAATGTACCATCTTAGGTTTCAGTAGTAAAAGTCCAGCCTTGAGAGCATTGGGGATAGAGGTGTTCACCAATGTATCTATTACTGGCCAGTCTATACCTGGAATAGTATATCCAGGGTGAGCTGGAGCAATTCCAGGCCCAAATGTTGAGGGCAGCAGTGGCCTGGAAACGACCTTGTTTCTAGAGAAGTGGGAATAAATGGGATACTTAGACTAGAAAAAGAAGACATTACACCTAACTTTACAAATCTAGATCTGGAAAACAGATTTTTGAGTTGCAAAGACTAAGACAATAGCCAATAGGCTAAAGTTTAGGGACAAAGTCGGGATCAATGTATCCGATTTCTTTCTCATATTCTACTGTCCATGGGATCTCCCAGGCAAGAATACTGGAGTGGGTTGCCATTTCCTCCTCCAGGGGATCTTCCCCACCCAGGGATTGAACCTGAGTCTCCCGTGTCTCCTGCACTGGCAGGAGGATTCATTATCGCTAGTGCCGCCTAGGAAGCCCTCTGATACTCTAATGTTTAGGGACAAAGTCGGGATCAATGTATCCGATTTCTTTCTCATATTCTACTGTCCATGGGATCTCCCAGGCAAGAATATTGGAGTGGGTTGCCATTTCCTCCTCCAGGGGATCTTCCCCACCCAGGGATTGAACCTGAGTCTCCTGTGTCTCCTGCACTGGCAGGAGGATTCATTACCGCTAGTGCCGCCTAGGAAGCCCTCTGATACTCTAGCGTGTTCACAGACAGAATAGGTGCCTCCTCTGAGGGAGAGCTCCTGGCCACTTAAACTGTTCAAACAGCAGCTGAATTCTGCCACCGGGGAGTGAGGTGTTTCCAGATTGTGTTCTGCAGCATCTGAGGAGGGTCCACAGAAGTGCTGGGGTGGGGAGAAGGATAGAATTAGGACGGTCAGTCCATTCAGTAGCATCAGAGTGCCAGCCTCCAGCCCCGACTAACCACAGCAAGAATGTTTCTGTTTGTTGTTGAATTGCTTTGGTTTCTGGTCTTTTGTTCGCTTAATGTAAGGGCTCTGCTTAGTATTTCCTTTGGATGAAAAGATGTGGGAAAAGTTCTAGTAATGTATCTGTTTTAAACCATTGACGCCAAGGCTTCCTTACAACTCTAAGGTTATAAGAATCCATGATTTTAAATTCAAGACCGCAGTCCACTGTAAACACCCTCATCATCATTCAGATTTTCAGATAGTCCAGTTCTTAGATTAACTCTTAGTTTGTAACTTCTCAAAGACAGACTGGACAAAAGGATGCAACTAGAGATGTTTGGTCTTCACATGTTATGTTCTATGTGTAAAAAGAGGAGTAAGCCAAAGGGTGTAAGACACTCAAGCATTTGACTAAGAACATGAGTTAGTAACTTTGAAGCAGTATTTGTTGATGATAAAATACAACTTATGGATGGAGAGAATAACATGGAAACTTACATAACTGGGTGTAAAATAGACAGTAAATGGAAATTTGCTGAATGACTCAGGGAACTCAAACCGGGGCTCTGGGACAACCTAGAGGGGTGGGATGGGGAAGGAGATGGGAGGGAGATTCAAGAGGGAGAGGACATATGTACCCCTATGGCGGATTCATGTTGATGTCTGGCAGAAACCAACACAGTTCTGTAAAGCAATTATCCTTCAATTTAAAAATAAACTTAAAATTTTTAAAAATATACAATTTAGATAAGCAAGATGTGGTAGTGGTGCTCAGATGCTCAGTTGAGTCCAAATCTTGTGACCCCATGGACTGTAGCCAGCCAGGCTCCTCTCTGTCCATGGGATTCTCCAGGCAAGAATACTGGAGAGGGTTGCAATGTCTTCCTCCAGAGGATCTTCCCGACCCAGGATTTGAACCCACGTCCTGTGCATCTCCTGTGTTGGCAGGTGGACTCTTTACCACTAGCACCACCTGGGAAGTCCAACCAAGATGTGGTTGCATTTATTTTTTAACTCATCTCTAGAAACCCACTTCTCAGATAAGTCTAAAAATAAAGACTAAATTAAACAAGTAAGATGAAATTTGACTAAAAGGCTTCATTTTTCTTGCATAACATTTTAAAATTTCATTAAATTTTTTCAAGAAACTTATCAAGTTGAACACCCTTCTTTATCTCCTGACATCTCACCCTCATATGACACTGTTGTGATTTAACTGATTCTTAGCAAGTGCTTTAAAATACCAAAGAATTCATATTCTGAGACTCAAACTGAAAATTGGAAGTGAATGTGAATTAACAGTCAGGACTATTGAATACCTTTAAAATAATAGGAAGAATCATTTGGATGTAAACATCTATCCCAGTTGCCCTAGGATGATTATAAGTTTAAAAAATAAAACTAAAATAAGTGGTGGAGAAATTAAAACACTCTGGTGGGATCGTAAAATGGTGCACCCACTGTGGAGAACAATTTGGTATTTCCTCAAAAACCGTAAACATAGAATCACTACTCCTAGTTATATATATGGGCTTCCCAGGGGCTCAGAAGGTAAAAAGTCCACCTGCAATGCAGGAGAAACGTTCGATCCCTGGGTGGGGAAGATTCCCTGAAGAAAATGGCAACTCATTCCAGTATTCTTGCCTGAAAAATGCCATGGACAGAAGAACCTGGCTGGCTACAGTCCAAAGGGTTCCAAAGAGTCGGATAGGATGGAGTGACCAACCACAGATATACACACACAAAAGAATTAAAAGGACAGGGACTCAAATAAACACATGGACATGTATGTCCATAGCAGCATTATTCACAATAACTAAAGGTTATAAGCAACATAAATGTCCAGCAATGGATAAATAGATAAATTATGGTTTATGCCTACAATAGAATATTATTCAGCCACAGAAGGAATTAGGTGGTGATATATGCTATAACATGAATGAACCTTGAAAATACTATGCTAAGTAAAAGAAACCATACACAAAGTGTCACATGTTCTTTGATTGCGTTTACATGAAATATTCAAAACAGAAAAACTCAGAGAAAACAGAAAGCAGAATAGTGCTTACGAGGGCCTGGAAGGTGGGGGTAGGGAAGTAGGCAGTAACTGCCTAATGAATGCAGTTTACTTTAGGGGTGATGAAAATGTTTTGGAACAAGATAAAGGTGGCACTGAATTTTGAAATTGTTCACTTCAAAGTGGTTGGTTTTATATTATGTGAATTGTACCTTAATTAAAAAACATATGAAAATGAAAGTTGCTTAGTTGTGTCCGACTCTTTGCAACTCCCTGGACTGTATAGTGCATGGAATTCTCCAGGCCAGAATACTGGAGTGGGTAGCCTTTCCCTCCTTCAGGGGATCTTCCCAACCTAGGGATGGAACCTAGGTCTTCTGCATTGCAGGTGGATTCTTTATTGGCTGAGCTTCCAGGGAAGCCCAAGAATACTAGAGTGGATAGTCTATCCCTTCTCCAGCAGATTTTCCTGACCCAGGAATCAAACTGGGGTCTCCTACATTGTAGGTAGATTCTTTACCAGCTGAGCTACTAAGGAAAAACATATAGACCAAATTAATTTTATGAATTCCTTTTGGGATAAAATACAAATGTCCTTAATTCTCAAGAACACAATAAACAAACAAAAAATTGTCCTCATCTTTCATGCTCAGTGACAGCTTCTGTTGCCTGGTTTTTAGATTATATTGTCCAGAAAGATTGGTATGGCCCATTCATATCCATCCACCCATTACTCAGCCACACAGTTATTCAGCACTCACCCCTGACAGCCTGTGGCAAAAGGCAAACTACCTGCCTTCAAGGAGCTTACAGTCTAGTGGGGAAGACCAGGCACAGCCATACAACTTTGTATGTGATATTTTACTAGAGATCTAAAGTGTCTCATCACTTCAGAGACCAGTGAGGGATGGAGAAGTATGAGAAGGCTCCATGGAGGTGGCAGAATAACAGTCCAATCTCTAAAGACAGGTGGGACTTCTTTAGCATTTTACATACTTTCAGGGCTTCCTGGTGGCTTAGATGGTGAAGAATCCACCTGCAGTGTAGGAGATGGGTTCAGTCCCTGGGTTGGGAAGATCCCCTGAAGGAGGGCATGGCAACCCACTCCAGTATTCTTGCTTGGAGAATCCCCATGGACAGAAGAGCCTGATGGGCTACAGTCCATACGGTGGCAAAGAATCGGACATGACTGAGTGCCTGAGCACACAGCACAGAGCTTTTATCACACTGCATTAAGGCTGTTAACATATCTCTCTGCCCTTACAGACTGCATGACACTTGAGGTTAATAACCATATCTTTGTATCCCAAATGCCAGACAATAGGAATTTTTCTGAGTTCTTGGAGTAGAATCTCTCTTGCAATCATTCCTACCACACAGAAATCAGGGGTAAATTGCTACAAGGAGATGCAACAAAACTTTAGGTGAAAACGTGTGTTTAAATGGACCACCAGGTTATCTCACTGCCTCAAAATGGCTTTTTCTAAGCAAATGCTGTTCTGAGGCTAGGGACCAAAAGGCTGAGTGAGAGGAGCAGAGGCAGGTTTACATGAAAGCAATCTAGTATAAGCTTTGGGTCCATCATTTGCACAGACCTCTTTCAAGGTCTTATTGATAACCTTATACTCTGAATTTCATACATATTTTCTCAAAAAGGATCTCCCAAGTTGTATAAGCTTCAAGCTCTACAAAGTCTAGGTTTACCCTGAATAAAAGGAACTCAAGTGGTTTGATTCTGAGAAAATCAAGGTCTTTTGTAAGGAGTAAAGCCTGCACTGCTTAAGAAGATGGGGTGTGGAATTGCATTGCCTAGGTTAAAAATCGGCTCTATGCCACTTAGAGACACATGACCTTGGGTCTGATACTTAACCAGTTTAAGCCATTTCCTCAGTTACAAGAAGAGCACCACTCACTTCATGAGAGTATGTCTTTCATTCAGCTTTATTTACTGAACACAAACTAGGGGCCAGGCCCTGGAGAGTGAATCAACAAAGGACATCTCCATATAGCAAGAGAAAATACTGGTTGTAGAGTGTACATTTATTCAGATCTCCAGAGGACAGTGTGAAATGTAGAATCTGTATGTTAATTGGTTAGATTTGTGCATTACTGGGCTTCCAAGGTAGTGAAGGGGTAAAGAATCCGTCTGCCAATGCAGGAGAGGCAAGTGATGCAGGTTCAGTCCCTGGGTCAGGAAGATCCCCTGGAAGAGGAAATGGCAACCCACTCCAGTATTCTTGCCTGGAGAATCCTATGGACAGAAGAGCCTGGCAGGCTACAGTCCATGGGGTCACAAAGAGATAGACATGACTGAGCAGCTGAGCACATCCATGCATTACTAGGAAATCTGAATATCTTTTAAACATGGCAGTGGGAGTGTATTCCAGGTTAAATTCCAGAAGAGGGTCTTGATACATGAGGCAGTTTTTCAGCAATTAATTTATAGAAAACACGTGGCTCCTCCCAGGTTTTTTGTGATGGCCCAGAATGTGTGTTGCTGGCAGCCAGATATTTTTCCTGGAAGCTCATTGCTTGCAGAATCCGCTCCCTCTGATGATGGTTCAGCAGAGCCTGAGTTTGGCAAGTTGTAAGGCCCGATAGACAAGCATTTGTTTCCATGAACTTTTAATTAAGGTTGTATCTGGAGCTTTGAATTGAATTTTTATATGGCAGAGAGGCAACTTCTTGTGTGCTAACGGCTTCACTGCTGTGCAGTAGAAGCATGGGGACCTGCATGTGCCAACAAAGCTACCTTTGAATGTATATAATATCTTCAAATTATATGAGAAAGAAGCCAAGTTCAATGGCAAGAGGAGTTCTGGAGCTCTGCATAATTAAGAGATAGGTCATATTTGTGAATTACACACAGTATCCTTACCCATCACAGTGGAAATGTTTTTCTCAGTTCTGTTCAAAATCTTCGTTGAATACCTACTTTTTTCTTTCTTTCTTTCTTTCTTTTTTTGAATCTCAGATTTAATACAGGACAAAGACTGTCAACAGAAATATCAAATAACTTCAGGCTAAAAGTTCTAGCATGAAGTTTTTCACATTGGCAGCCCATTTATACAAATTAACTTGATGGCATAACTAGTATTTCATTCCACTAGACATGAGCACAGTCCAGCTGAGTCTGTCTTCCATTCTTCTTTTTTTATTAATAGAATAAAAAGAGTTTTCTTTGCTTTATTTCAGATTTAACACACCACTGATGGAGAAAAAAGGGAAAGTGAATCTTCTTCCCTTTCAAACCCTGAGTAACCTTGGCAGCAACATAAGCCTCTATCAAAGGCAAACAAGACTGTAAATAACAATTATTTCCCATTCACAAAAGCTGCCTTTGACAGCCCAAGAAATAACAAATTATAAGTGAATAGCCCCCAAGAGGATTTAAAGCACTTTAATCATCCTGAACCTGTTTTGATGTTGTTTCTTCAGAGTGGAATTATTAACTCCTTTGAGGAACTACAACCAAATTTGTAATTTCCAGATGTTTTAACTAAGCAGAGTGAAAGGCAGAAAAATCGACTGGTGAGACTTTTTTTTTTTGAAAAATTAAAACAATATATTATGAGGGCATAAATTCAAGGAATATACTCTACTTCCTTTATATTTTCACTCTAAAAATGTACTAAAGGAACTTATAATATACATTGCCTTTTCTTAGAATTGGAGAAGGAAATGGCAGCCCACTCCAGTATTCTTGCCTGGAGAATCCCATGGACGGAGGAGCTTGGTGGGCTACAGTCCACAGGTCACAAAGAGTCGGACATGACTTCACTTTCACTTTTCTTAGAAAACCTATTAGGGAGTCAGATACATTCATTCTTTTGATTCATTTGCTTCATTTATTCTTTCCTAATCAATTTTTATCATGTTGGCATAGGAATAGGAAGACAGTTGGTATGTGTTGTGTTTTGTCGCTTAGTTGTGACCCACTCTGCAACCCCCTGGACTCTAGCTCGCCAGGCTCCTCTGTCCATGGGGATTCTCCAGGCAAGAATACTGGAGTAGGTGGCCATATCCTCCTCCAAGGGATCTTGCCAACCCAGGGATCGAACCCAAGTCTCCCACACTGCAGGTGGATTCTTTATTGTCTGAATCACCAGGGTAGCCCAGTTGGTATGGTATCCCTATTGGGTTCACACTTGGTGAACGCACCTAAATCTACATGCACAGACTTCCCTGGCAGTCCAGTGGTTAAGAATCTGCCTTCCAATGCAGGGGACATGGGTTTGATACTTGGTGGAGGAACTAAGATCCCACATGCCATGGGGCAATCAATTCCATGCCCCAACTACTGAGCTCATGCCACAATGAAGATGCAGCACATCCAAAAAATATAAATAAATAAGCCTACATACATGTGAGGCAAGGAATTAAGGCTGAACAGAAAGAACTCTCATCATGCTAGGAAGCAGTTGTGTGACTGGGTGTGTTTCCTTTTGAGCTGCAGTTGTTCTCACTGTAAGAGGCTCTTCCCAGTTATAAAATTCTCTGCTTATGCCCTAGTAACACAGTGCTCATACAACGGAAACTATCGCAGTCACTTTCAGGCAAGGCTATTTAAGGATGCTAAAATAAGACCAGGACATAATGATGAATCAAGGATTTCATCAGAGGAGTGGTTCACACAATGCACAATCAAAGAGTACCAGTTGTGAAGACTCTTGAACTATGTAACTGGATTTCTATTCTGTTTTGATACAATAACAGAGTCCCTAAATGGAATTATACTTAAGACTAAGAAGAGGCAGCTGGTGGTAATGTATGTATAATTCTATCAAAAAATTCAGCTGGAGCCATAATGCCAAAATGAGATGGGTCAGGTGATTAGATTTGTATACATATCTACTATTTCCAGAAAATGACAATATCTGCTATTATTTAAGAAACAATACCCATAGTGTCTTTCTATGAACATATTTTTATATTCCAAATGTTCATAGTATGACCTTGATATTATTTTGTCATATGTACTTTATCCCAGACATAGAATATAAGCTACTCTGTATATTTCAGAACTGTTTTTGCTTTTCAAATCCTGTAGCTCACTTTACAGATTTACAGGCTAAAAATGCTTTGTTACAGGGCTACAGTTCTTCTGACAGAAAAACAGAGGCGTTCTACCTGTTCAAAAACCAGAGCTGCTTCTGCCTAAGGCATTGAGAAGGAATCCGATGAGTTAATAATTAGGGACACTTCATTCTGATCCTTCAACAAAGGCAATTATTTCAGTTTTAATATTGGGGTCACATTTTTATGTTACAGTTGATTCAGAGAGATAGCTGTAAAATATGTAACATTCAGAAGGCCTTTGGTTTTCTCTTAAATTATTCCAAACTGCTAGACTAGCACTTTGGATTTGGGGATTTGGGACTGAGACATAATTAGAAGAAAGCCCGGCATTGACAACAGTGATCCAATGCCTTCTGTTTCCCCCAAGAGAAAATTATAAAGGATATGCTAAGTCTCCATTAGTGAAATCATAATGTGACAGTCATTACCCTTTAAAATTTAAACAATAGTTACCACAGTAAGTTAAAATTCTACTAGACAGTGTAACTCCTGCTTGTTAGGTTGAAGGCATGATCTTTCCATCTTGCAGATCAAACACAGTTGTATACTGGCATTTTTGCATGCTTCAATCTTTAGCTTTAGGTAAACTTTTTTACATTTCATATAAATTTTACAACTTTAGATAACTGCAGCATTCTAATTTCTAATTAAATGGTTATTTTATCTAGTACATTACAGACTTTCCCCTGGAGGACATGGTTTACCACCAAATTTTTCAGTGATTAAGTTAATGTGGATGTGAATAGTTTTTAACCTGCATATACATTAGTAACTATGCTTTGGTTTGTTTCTTGAGGCTAGAGCAAAACTTACCAATTTTAATATTACCTGGGTTGTTTCCGAGATTTCTATCAATGCTAAGACAGTCACCCATCAGGGTAAAGCCCAACAACAGTCACTTGTATTATCGGATCAACAAAAGTCATCAAAACATGCTGTAATACCTACAGCTCTTGATATTTATTTAAATCTATGAAACAAGGAATGAACATTCACTGGTTACACATTGTAAGAACTTATATCCTTAACAGTACTCATTATATATATAACACTATTCATAGTTCACTTCAAATGCCAGACTTAAGTAATGGGAATACTCCTTGAGCAAAGCATAAGTAAATCACTGCAGTGGAATTCAATTAGATTAAATCTGCCGTTCTTTGGTACAGAAGCAGAGGAGCAGCAATGCCTGAAAGCACAATCATGTAGCCCCTGACTTGGAACAAGTCCACCAGGCTCTGCCCTTGGAAACTAAGACACAGTAGGGCACACTCTGTGAATGAGTTTGCACTGCAGCAGAAAGAAGCAAAGAAAAACTTGGCCTTCTTCCCTCAGCACTTCCACAAAGACATAAATTGTGCATTGAAGGATGCAGACAGGAGAAACCTCTCCAAGTTAAGCTCCAGGGAAAGGTCTGCTTTGTATTCCTTGGAAACTCACAAAGACACTAGTGTGGAATTTAAGGACTGTCAAATTTTTCTTCAACTGGGAATATGCCAAGGGACCCAGACATCCCTAATCACACGTGGGTCAGAGAAGAAAAAAAAAACAACTGGGCTGGAGAGTCTATGGAAAGGAACTGGAGAGCTTCCCATGTCAAGGATAGCCAAACTGTGCTTCTGATCTACTGAGGAGCAGATGAAAGGAGAAGGGAAGAAATGACTTTGAGCTGCAGATCTCATCCTGGCATTCAGGTGAGTTTCAACTTTTCCCTAGAATTCTTAATAGAAAGAAAACTACTTATGAATTTTATGTTGTGAAAAAGACAAAACTAAAAGCACCAGAAAAATCTCAGATACCCAAACCAGAAACTCGTGGTTCTTTTAGGTTTAGGTAAAGTGTCTACATGGATTTTTTCTTGAAAACTTCTTTCTCTCTTTATGATGGAGAAAAGCACACATTTTCCTTTTTGATTAAAATGTGCATATCTGGACAGTACTCTCTGTGGTCTGCTTGGTGGTGGTACTTGATAATTGATTAAATGACTGATAAAAATTATATCTTTAACTTGGTAATGAAAGTTCTCTGCACTTTGAACATCAAATGCAGTCAAATCTGCTTATAGGATGGGTTAAGGTAGAGAAGGAGACTCAAGAATAGGTAAAGACAAATTCCCTGTCCATCAACAAAGCAGTTGAAAACGGACAAAAATTGGATTATGGGAACGGGAAGGTGGTGCATTTGGCTGCAAAATTAAATAAGTTCAACTGTAAATGTGCAGAAGTGTTTGTCGCTTGCGCTCTCCATGTAGTGGAGAATATCTATACCTAGAAGCATCTCATTAGTGCAGAGGCACCCAGAATGAAATTCTCAGAGATAACTGTACAAATGCTGTATCATTGGTTGTAAAACAAAAATATTATACATGACTTTTTAATATCTCCTCAGAGGGACATAATCAGGAAAATGTATTTGCTTTCCAAGAAAACATATCAAATAAGTAAATGATTCAATATGTAAGAAAAATTTTTCATTAATATTCTTTATAAAATTGTTTCATAAAAAAGCTTACATATGAAAATAATTTTTCTGAAATACACAATTGCCTTGAAATATTATCTACAAGTAATAAAATATTTATACATGACTTAACTGTTTTTATATAAAAATGTAGATTTTTATTCCATTTTAGTCGAGGTGTAAATGGTGTAAATTAACTCAGGTAAATACTTGTGCTAAGTGCTCTCAGGTGAATTACAATCAAAATTAAGATCTACAATTTAACAAGATAAAGTCACCTCTAACTTACTCTTTGTTAATTTCAAACAAGTGGAATTAAATATCATTATTAAAATTAGGCTTTATGGAATTAAAACCTTCCATGTGCAATGTTTGTCCAGTGTTATTTAAAGTTATAAAATTTACCTGTAAGCCTTCTATTAAATAATTCTAGGATTTCATAAAATTGTCTCCATGCCTGGGAAAACTCCTAGCTAACCCCTCAAAATGCGAACATACCTGAAATGAAGATGGTATCAAATATCTCATGATTAGGTTGCTGTCTTCAATCTGATATTTTGATAACATGAACTCGATCACTTTCAGAAAGCCCTTTCTAAATTTAAATGCAGAAATACAGGCCATTTCACTCATTAAATGGATTCAATACAATTGAAATGGAAAACAGTAAGGTGATAAAAACATGACTTTCTGTATTGAATAAAAATAATTCAGTGTTTTAAAAAGAATAAAACATAGACCACATCCACTCCTTCAAAGTACAGTGTAAGTTACATTGGTGTAAAGGCATGTTATGATCCATTTTGAGATGTCTCTCTGGCAGCTTAACACAGTCACATGCTGGTGTTAAGCTGTTTTATCTGTGAAGCTTCCAAAAGGTTTACCAATAAAAATATAATCACATTTTCTTTCAAGATGTTTTATGAGAAAAGTGGATGCAAGTTTTAATTTTTTCTAGCAAATGAGGATAATTCACTGCAATGTAAAGCCCAATTTTCATCATGATTATAGGTCATTCCTTGGCACGTAAATGATCAAAATGTATTGTACTTAAAATTGAGTGCTCAAAATCATATGTGTAGAGGGACACATAAGCCATGGGGTATGTTATGACCCATTCTGGGGAATTAAGATATTATCCATGTAATTATTTAATTCAAATAATGAGAATGTTTACCTATAACATATATTGTGTTAGCTTAATGAAGGAAGATTATGATGCTGACTAGAACTATATTTATGTTCTATATTTTAACTGGTTTTAACAATCAAAAATAAGCAGAATTGGAAATTACCATAGGTCATACCCAAATCCCATTAAAATACATAATTTCAAATTTCTTTAAAACTCTGCTTGATGCAACAGGAAGAGAACTGAACTGGGAGCCAATAGATAGGGCTGAACTTGGACAAGACATTTCACCTTCCAATGTTTCATTCTCATTATACTGTAAATAAAACATGGGCTAAATTTCTCTAATGCTACCGGATGCTCTAAGGTCCTTTTCAGCCCCACCACTGCACGATCCTTCCAGTCTGTCCCTGCGAGCCTTTATCTTCATATTTCATTTCCACTTAATTTTTCCTGACTGGACTTCTGATAGCCAAATGGCCCCATATGGCTGACATGGCCAAAATAAGAGAAAAAGAAAAAAGTTTAAAAACTAGAGAGAGTGAAAGTGAAAGTCATTCAGTCGTGTCCGACTCTTTGTGACCCCATGTATTTGTGACTCCATGGAATTCTCCAGGCCAGAATACTGGAGTGGGTAGCCTTTCCCTTCTCCAGGGGATCTTCCCGACCCAGGAACTGAACCCAGGTCTCCCACATTATAGACGAATTCTTTACCAACTGAGCTATCAGAGAAGCCCCAAAACTAGAGAAGTTATAGCCAAATAAACACCTTTGATAAAGCAAGAATTTACAGTGAACTCCCAAGTTGTACAAAGATTTTTAAATACGTAATTATTTTTTTAATGTACTACATTTTAAAAATGAAGACAAAGTGATTATTGACAAATAAAGTGCCCTTGAATAAATTTGGAGTTCTTGACCCCTTAGGGCCATTGACATTGACTGTAGGATGCTTTGAATACGCCAGGTTACTCAGTGAAGATAGAAGCCCATGAAAAGAACACTATATGAAGAAAGGAGAAAGAAATTAAAAATTAAAACATAAAATTGGTCAAGTCATAAAAATATAATTAAAAAAGTCCTCTGAGGCATTCTATCACGATTAACATAAAGAGTTGTAACATTTTCAATTAAAAAGGGAGATAATTCATTATAAGATGAAATGTAGGCCTCTCCAAGTATTATTTCATATAAGTCCTTTCAGAGATCACCAAAAAGGCTTACACAGTATTACCATGAAAGACTATTTTGGAATATCTTAATGATCTGTTTAAAATGTTGAATAAAATTGATAGCTATCACTGTTAATACATCAGTTCTACCCAGCCAAAGAAATATAGTAGCCATTTACCATAAGCAATTACTTTGAGGGGTTCTGTGATTATCCTGAGATTTCAAATAAAAGCAGACTGTTTTATTTGCACTATAAAGCAAACTGTTAATATTTTATACTTCTTCAATAGAAAGGTGGCAATTTTGAGAAATTCTAAATCCCGAAGAATCAATTTGACACTTTTTGGGCTGATTAACTTCAGGATGCCTTGGACACAGTAAGTCCTCAATAAAAATGGAATGAAGTTGCTAAAGCCCTATTATCCTTACATTAGTTCCCACCAAAAACTATTCCCATCTTCATCATTGTACCTGAGCAGTGGTTGTCAAAGAGAGTTTTCTGGGTTGTTATTATTATGTAAATATGTCCAATGGGGTTAAATGATGTGACATGTGTCCCTTACACAGCAGGAGTTATCTGAAATATTAATATGCTGACATATATTACAAGTCTCCAAGGGGGATACATGGTATGTAGCCACTTCAGATAGATTTGTTCTGTATCTCTTGAAACATGTCACTGGACTACTGTTTTGGTAAAATCACCTTGAAAATGAGGTTGTGTATGGTTGACACCCTTGGCCAACCATCCAAATTCCCCTTCATTCTAGGCCCACTCCCACTAGAAGCTCATAACACAATGTGTCCAATAATAAATGATGTCTGAAGTTTTCTTTTTTTATCAAACATACAATCTTGCTGAACCTGTACCAATCTCCTTGCAGGGGACACAATAAGGAAGATGCATTTTTTCCCCCTCTCCCTCTTATTTCATTGTTGTTTGTTTGTTTTTTCTTTGTGGTAGACACATTTAACATGCTTTCTTTGTTTACATTTCTGTATATATAATTTGCTCACTAGTGAGCCCGAAGCAACAACCTGTGTAACGTATGGAAGTCATTAGAGCTGGAATGAAAGAAAAAAAGCAAGGAAGGGGAAGAGGAAGAAAAGAAAGAATAACACTCAGCTTCTGATGACCAAAATCAAGTCTTGAGTCAAGAGTCATGAAGGTCAGAATTGATAAAGGGAAAAGTTGTTTACAGACCCATTCACTCTCATTTGGCATGTTGAGAGCCAAGCCTGGCTACTAGATCTAAGAATTTATTATATACCAGAGGTAGAGAGAACTCAGTGTAATGGAAAGAAGGTAGAACACTACTGAAGGGCTGTGGAAGAGAAAGTTGTGGAGGTAAGGGAAGTAGAGGAAGATGTCTTGATTTTCTTTCTTTATTTCAAAATCCCAGCAGGTAGATGTGCTAGACTGGATGAGAGTGCGCGGAGTGTACAGAGGGTTTATCTTGCTTCCTATATGGGTTTTGGGGGACAGACAATTTCGAAGGGTGCCTGGAACAACCTGGGAGGTCCAAATGGTTGGATACAATGAGGGGATCCAAGTAACCTGGGTACTTTTGGGAAGATATTCCAAAGTTCCACTGCGCTCCATCAGAAAAGTGGCGAAGGCAGCTGATGGTGCTGGCTGAGACATCTCCAGCTCAAACCATCCCTGCACCCTGGCTACTGAGTGATCAGACCAGTTAGTCAACGGTGAGATCAACCGTGAGTCAGCTAGACCTCAGGAGGATATGCCAAGCCCCCAAAGGCAAAACCCACAGTTCAGAGCAGCAGCCTGTCTGCCACACACAAACCTAGACACAATTCAGTGGGCCCCAGCCAGTGCCCACATGTGAGCCAGCACAATGCCTCAAGCCACCCATGCACTCAACCATGCTAAGGGTGATGGTTGGGGTAGAAAGAGCAGGTATTACCTGGGCCAGAATCTATAGGACGTTGAATTTCACCTACTTATCCATGACTGTTTAAATGAGAAGAGGTTGAGACATGTTTAACTGGTGAGTCTGAAATGCCCCCTACCTGGTATGGTAAGAGTTCAAAATGATCCGACCAGTCTTAGAAAAATAAACTAGGGTTTTCTCGGCATAGCTAACTATGTGCAAATTTTCAGCACCTTTCATTGTCCTAAGACATTTGTTTTCTATACCATGTTTCATATTCTATTTTGTATTGTTATCTTTTTTAAAGCTAGGATGTCCTGTGTCTGCTTTTGATAATATAGCTTCATGAAGACAAGGACATATTATATTTCTATATTTTACTATATATTATAAGCATAGTACTCACACATACAGCAACAATATTAATTATAATGCTTTTTCATAATTCTGCCCAATTTTATACATACTGATCATATTTGGATTACATAATAAATTTTCTATTACAGAATGTACCTAGCATAATTAAACATTTCATGTTGAAGAGGTATAGTATCTCTTAGCTTATTGTGCCAGAAGAGAATTATCAATCAACATAGAAATGAGTGTTGTGCAAATATCACTCATAATCATACAGTTACTTTTACCCAACAATGGAAGTTCATTATGGTCATTATATGTTACAGATAGCTGGCATTTTTTAATAAGAAAAATAATGACATCTTGGACATATTTATTGGCAGAAACTCTAGTACATCTTATTTCAAAGTGGAAGATGTTCATAAAAGACGTATAATATAAATCATGAAGCCAAGTTAAAATAGACTTTGTCTCAAGCAAGATATTTGCAGGTTCTCTTTATGGTGAAAAGAAAACTCAGTGACTTCTCCAGATTTGACCTTTCTAGGGGGCTTACCTGAATAAAATGAGAAGAATTTAAAAATAACAAAAGAAGCTCTCAAACCAAAATGGGGTTATACACTGGAAACAAAGTGTCTTTATATTACTGTTGCCTGAGTTAAGGGGTAGAGTTAAATATAATGTATTTGTTCACTCTTGTATTTTTTCCCCCTAGCACAGGAGTGTGTAAATAAGAAGCTCAGGCCTTTTCAAACCTATACCACCATATTTCATTTATGGCATCCAATAAGGTCAAAAAGCAAAGAATAAAAACTCCCAGCATGGGCTAACTTTGTCAGTTTAAAATGTGGTTCACTATTCAGCCCGTTGTTAAGCAAGCTGTTCAAATAATGTCTTGGTTCACATGTCTGTGGGTCTCTGCGAGGCTTCAAAGTCTGGGGAATGGCCTATGCAAGTTTGAAATCTAACCTTCCTCACCCTTCCATCTTTCTGTCTCCTGTTTTCTGATCTTTTAAATCCAGAACCTTTAATAGAAAAATTCTGTTGCCAGACTGAAAACAGCATGGGGTCAACATCCCATACAGGTTATTTAAAGCAACATCTACAGTCTTTTAAATGTTTCAAGAGCAATTTAGTTCACCTCTGGGTACCCTTTTTCAGACACGTTCTATGAAACACACATAAACACAAGTCAAACATATTTAAGATGAGATTATCAAAAGCTAAAAACCAGATAAACCTAAATGCTTAAATAAAATACTCTTTAAGCAACACATATATCTCAGTTCAATTAATTAATATAAAAGCAAGACATTTTTAAATAAACAATGTGAAGGAGTAGATAACAGAATATAGTGGAACCAAATCTACTGTCTTCAAAGAACAACTACTTCTAACAATAGGGTCACAAAGAGTCAGATACAACAACTCAACAACAGCAACAACAACTCCTAACAAAACCAATAAACTGAACCAATAGCTAATAAGAAAATCAAGTACATGTTAGACACAGAAAGCCCTGATCTCCTGCATTAAATGCAATAGGCAATGTAGTCCAGCATTTTCCTTGCTATCGCCAAGTGGAAGTCAACTATCATAAAACTAGAATAAAACCATCAGATGTGTATATTCTACTGTGAAATCTGATTTACAAATCAAAGTGCTTTTGTTCTTTCCCCTGTTACTCATTTCCCTTCTGGATTCTTCTTCAGCCATTCTTTTAAAGGCAAAATCTTGGCAGTAACAACATACCTAGAAAAACAACACTCTCAGTAACTAACTTACAGGAGGACATCTGTAAAATAATGTGTCTGTGTCAGAATCACGAGAAAAGGAAGGGACATATCAATTTCAGTAACTTAATAAAAATGCTTTCGAAAAGTAGGATTTAATCACCACATTGGGCAGAGTACCCGTGGACCATCCGAAATGCTACAGAGGAAAGAACTCTTCTACTGGAGGATACCAGATTAAGGAGGTTCTTGGCAACAATTAAACTGAAAGACTATAATAACAGGACACAACACAAGCAAAAACTTAAGCAAAATGCCTCTATGTGGAGTTTTATATTTGATCAGAATCTGAATGGAAAGCAGTCAAGAAATATTCAATAAAGGCAGAAAGAAGTTAAAAAAAAAAAAAAGAAAATCACACAAAAATAATTTATGAAAGCCAAGTTTTCATCCATACTCAGTCAACTCTTGGGCCCTTCTCCAGACAGGAAAACAATGTATGCTATGACACAACTCCAAAGCAAGATCTCAGGGAAAAACTTTAATCTAAAAAAGATTGAACACATACCAGCACTTGCAATATAAAGCATGTCCAAAGCCTCCTCACATGTTCAGGTTTGCTATTTGGTTCTCTCAGGCAATTCACATGCAGCTTTGAAGCAACACCGAGCGGCACAATAAAACGAACACTTACCAGACAAATCACCACTCCCTGAAGCAACGAAGAGAAAACATCACTTACCTAGGAAAAGAAGAAAGGAGTGGAGATTAAGATGTTATCACCTAAAGACTATTATAGCAGTTCTTAGATTGTCCCATCCTCTTTACTGCCTGGATTTTCTCAGTGAACTGTTATTAGGCTTTTCAAACCAAGTTTTAATTTATTTATGACATAAAGGGATTTTGTATGAGAAGTGACTTCAACAAGACAGTACCATCTTGCAAAATCCCCTGTGAGCTCATTTTGCCCCAAGTCACTGACATATACCCACAGGCAAGCACAAAGGGGAAGACGGTAACAAGAATCTGAAAGGAATGAAAACACACCCTTCAGTTGTTTCTGCGAAGAGCAAAGGATTGTCAGGGAACTGGGCATCAAGAGTGCTTTGCCGTGAACTTGTAACAGGATATGGAAGGGAATGCTGTGCTGTAGTCTCTCAGTCGTGTTCAGCTCTTTGAGACCCCATGACTGCAGCCCACCAGGCTCCTCTCTCCATTGGGATTCTCCAGGCAAGAATACTGGAGTGGGTTGCCATGCCTTCCTCCAAGGGGATCTTCCCCATCCAGGGATCAAACGCAGGTCTCCCACATTGCAGGAGGATTCTTTACTGTCTGAGCCACCAAGGGAGGCTACACCCTTAACCAGACCGGGACCATCCCCAGCCTGCATACCTAGATTTAACCAATGGATTGAGAGTATGTTCAAAGTTTTCTAGGAAGAAGCAATAATGATAGCTTATTGGCTCCCAAAGCTCATTGATCATGAAACATAGGTTTTTATGATTTTAGGTTAACTCTGATTCAAAACACTTTTATTGTCAAGTTATTCAAAGTGCAGAAAGTTTACAATTTGTATGAACTTTTTAATTTCAGTGCTAATTGGTTACCAAGTGAAAAAATATTGACAAGCCTAAGAGATGCCAGGGATTGCTCGCTGTCACTAGAACCAAGAAGAACCCTGGAGCAGATGCTTTGCCCCCACCCCCAGCCCAAAGACCCAAACCTACTGACAACTTTAATTCAGATTTCCAGCCTCCGGAACTGTGAGACAATAAATTTCCATTGTTCAAGGCACACAGTTTGTGCTAGCAGTCCTAAGAAATTAATACAGATTTGTGGAATAGAAAGGAAAAAATATCTGTAAGAATCATTATGAAGATATTCTGTAGTTCATCTGGATAGGAATGTATATGAGTTTGGATCCTCTGAGAATCAAATGCCAAGACAGGATTAAACATGCAAAGATTTGTGAGAGAAAACGCCTGGGAGGAAGGGTCTGGGGAGAAAGTCTAGGGACACTGGGAGACCATGACCACTGTCTGACCCCAAGGGGAGGAGCAAGTGAGGGGCAGTTGGGTGGGAGGTGCTTAGACTGCAGCCTCAGAAAGATCTGGCAAAGTCACTGAGGCTCCTTTAGCCTCTCCCAGGAAGGGAGGGATCCTTGGCATCCCCATGTTCTGCACCAGGTCACTGGGCTCGTGCCTTGTGTCAATCAGGAGTTCTCATGGCCTCGAGGGAATCAGATAGTCGGGGAAAAGAGACAAGGGTGACTTGCCTTGAGATGAGTTCAGTTTCTACATATGCAGAGTGTTAGGCACCAACTGTATGCTCAGGGGATGGAAGGGGGCTCAGGGGTGCAAGTGAGAGGATGAGATTGAATTTCTGAAAAAAATGGCTATAGTTTCAGGAGAGCAGATGAGATGATGAAGGGCCAGGGAAAAGAAGAGACCTCGGTGTAAGCCATAAACCTAACCAATAGGAAAGAGGCATCCAAATTAACAAGGTTTTTAGAGGAGAGTAAGAGATGTATGGTGCTTCCCAGGTGGCGCTAGTGGTAAAGAACCCACCTGCTAATGCAGGAGACATAAGAGACGTGGGTTTGATCCTTGGGTTGGGAAGATCCCCTGGAGGAGGGCATGGCAACCCACTCCAGTATTCTTGCCTGGAGAATCTCATGGACAGAGGAGCCTGGTGGGCTACAGTCCATTGGTTCGCAAAGAGTTGGACATGACTGAGCACACACGTATACACACAAGGGATACGTGAGGCCTCCTGGGGCAGGGCTGCCCTGTCCTGGGAGCCCAGGGGAAAGGTTTTTCAGGAGGAGCAGCGGTTGTGGAGTCTGATATGCAGAGTGATCAAGCAGAATGACTAGAGAGGGAAGCAGTGGGTTTCCATGATTAGGGGAACTTTCAAGAAGGTGATGGAGGTGAAAGTCTGAGTTGTGTGAGGTCAGGTCATGGACCAGCAAATATAGACATTATATTTACTCCTTTCCTGGTAGTGAGCAGAAGAAGAACAGGAGTTAAGGGGAAAAAAAAACAGCTGATATTCTGAGGGACAATATTTGATATTTGAGTATTATCTGAACACTTCCTATCAGATACAATGATGTTCTAACACAGGGGTCCCCAACCTTACCTCTGGGATCTAATGCCTGAGGATCTGATGCAATAATAATAGAAATAAAGTGTACAATAAGTGTAATGTGCGTGAATCACTCCCCTCTCCCATCCGTGGAAAAACTGTCTTCCAGGAAATCAGTTCTTGGTGGCAAAAAGATTGGGGACCACTATTCTAAAAGATACAGTGTTTCTCAGCTCCTGACCTGTCAATAAAGCCCTTAGGTATCTGTTCTGGGATTCATGGTCTCCAGAAAGAAAATACAATAGAAAAGAGGCACTGGGAATACAACAAGCATCATATATACACATTTAAGTGATGTAGTTTACATGACAATGTCTCTCTCTTTCAGTAGACAAGAAGTTTTTATCTCCAATCCATTGTCCTCTGCCAGAGAGAAAGATAAATCCACCGTCTCTTCCTTCTTTTGCTTAATTGGGGATTCATTCAGCAAGTCCCTTAACACACCATGGTTACAAGCCCACAGCTGCTGCTGCAGCCTTCCCACAGGGAGCTCTGAGCCAACAACAGACAGATCAATACCTGCACGTTTGGAAGACATGGTGTTCCTGCCGCTTCCACACTGACCTCCTCAGATGCTCACACCCGGAGGGGCTTTCTTGCACTCCAATCTGCCCCCCGCCCCCGACCTTTGTTAATCACAAACAAGTTACTGAGAAGTTAAGCAAAGCATTTAGTCACCAGATGTCTTGATGTCTAAAGACCAAGTCAAATGGGACATTCTATCACACCTCATTTATATTTCCTTTTACTTTGCATTTTTTCAGGGAATATGATTGTCAGAGATAAACTGAGGCCTAGGAAATATTCGTTCTTCCCAAATCAGAGAAGGTGTGAAAGCTGGAGGTGGTCTCTTCCTGGTCCTTCTCCCTGTCCCCCGTTTCACTTCAAATGGGATTTAATACTATCTACTGGTAAAGGTGCCCATTAAAAAAATACACACACACACACACACAATCAGTCTGAAACACTTTGAATTCCAAAGTACCCTGTTTCGGTCATCACATTTTAGAAAATGACATTTTATTTTGGTAGGTTTTTATTTTTAAATACCATGTCATTGGGTTGCCTTTGTCATCCCTTTTTGGGGGTTCATAACTGATAATTTTGTATGAAGCAGACAGACACAGTACATCTCCAATAACTAGACTCTGTTTCAGTGTGAGTTATTAAACTGCTTGGGCTATAAACTGAAATGTGAGATGATAAAGGCCTGGATGATATTAAAGCACTACTTATTGTTGCAAATGCAGGCATGTTTGGAATTCCAATGCCAGTGAGAGTTTCAGCTACACAATGCCAAGCCCTCCGGAGGGGAAATCTGCCAAAGCCCCTTTAACCACATGCCTGTAGGAATTTGTGCACTTAATTAAATGCACATACTAAGTAGTTAAACAGCAGAGTCACTGTTTATTCACATACATATCACTGAATCACCAGATGGCATGTAATAGAGACCGAAACTCCCTGATGGTGTGTTACACATCACACAAAGCACGCTAAACACAGGTGGGGACTGTCTCTATTTGTATAAACTGTGCAGATAAATCTAACGAAGAGAAAAACAACACACAACATAGTAAACTGGAGAAAAAAGACTTTAAGACGTCTTAATTACTAAGCATCCAGGAAAGACACTGCCAACTTTGAGCATTTGTTTTCAGAAGTCCTCTGAACATGGTCTGGCATGATTTAATTAATCGTACCCTTTCTAATCATAATGTCACCTTTGATCACAAGACACAGCAAATATGACATCTGTGGAAAAGTAGAATATATGATATTGGTTGATATTGCACAAATATTTCCTGGTAGACTTCAGTTTCTAGAATTTTACCAAGATCAAAGTCCCTTCATTATAGAACAGTGGCTTGAGCCAGAGAAGATGCTCTGTGGCCAACTTTTCTTTTGCATCTGGATTGAATACAGCCTCCTGGAGTCCACGCCCTTGTGTAAGGGCCTTTTACTGAGTGTAGGTAGGGCCTGTTGACTTCTCCAGCCTCATCTCTTGACACTGATCCTTGCCTCCCACAAAGCTACACAGTGCCCTGCCAGTGCTTCCCCCACAGAGAACCTCTGTAGCTCCTAAACTGTGCCAGGTTACCCAGCCTCTGGGCTCTGCACAAGCTACTTGTTCTGCCTGTTCCCCACCTGCTCTCTGCCTGGCTAATTTCTACTCTTTATTTAGAACTCCACTCAGATATCACTTCTCTTGGGAATCCTTCCAGATGCCCATAAAACTGAGTTAGTTCTTTCCTAGGTGATCCCATCACATCATATTCTAATTCCTTTATGAACATGTCTTAGTCCAGATACTTTTGGTAATAATCAATGGGGTCCGATTTTAAATAAAGCAAGCTAAAAATTATTGGAAAAATGTGCTGGGGTATATCATGAAACCCAAAAGCATATTTGAAAAACTTATGCCTCAGGAAAGGTGAGAACGAATTCAGTGACTGGGAAGCCATCAGAAAATGGGGCTACTGATGGCTCTGTCTCCCTCCTTTCCTCTTTTCAGAGTGTGGCAATATCCTGCCACTCCTTTTCTGTTAGGCAGCTCCAGGCCAGATAGAATCTCTTCTCTCATGGCCCTGCATGCATGCATGCTCAGTCACTTCAGTCACGTCTGACTCTTTGCAGCCCTATGGACTGTAGCCTGCCAGGCTCCTCTGTCCATGGGATTTCTCCAGGCAAGAATACTGGAGTGGTTTGCTATGCCCTCCTCCAGGGGATCTTCCCGACCCAGGGACTGAACCTGAGTCTTCTGTGGCTCCTGCATTGCCGGTGGATTCTTTACCACTGAGCCACCAGGGAAGACCCTTGTGGCCCTAAATTTTATTTATTTGGTTCAAACAATCCACCCTGATACACTAGCATTTCTCAACCCCAATCCTGAAAGACAAGAAAGAGATTCTACCTAGCTAGCTAAAATTGAACATCCATCCTTGGGATGATTATGATGGTTAAAGGATACAGAGCTGTTGAGGTCCACTCCTGTGCTGCGGGGTACTGTTCTCAGACAAGGGGAGTCAGGTTATTGATTATCACACTGCATGCAATTGCCTGGTTACTAGTCAGTCTCTTCTACTACTCGATCAGCTCTATGAGGGCAGAGTTTGTATCTAAATTTCCATTGAGTGCCTATTATCTGATACATCAGTCAGTACAAAGGAAGTGCTCAGTAAATAGCAACTGAATAAGTAAAAAGCACTGTATGCTTTCCCTTTGATTAATCATGTTGTCACTAAAAACAAAAATTATTTAATTTAGTCATAAAAGTATTGACTAAAAAATGCTTCTTTCCCATAGTCTTCAAAACAACTAGAGAGAAAACTGAGGGACTGTAGCTTTGCTTAGCACAGATTAGAGATGGATATAACTGATTCACTCTTCCTCACACACTTCCTAAAATAGACTCATCTTCTTTAAGCCAGTATTTCCTAGAAGTTGAACACAAGGCATAGGCTCATTGAAGACTCAATCACCTCTTGAATTACAAAGAATTTTTACTTCGCTTGAAGCTCTACTATTATTCATAAATGACTCAAATTAACCAGCCATGAATTTTCCCACTGAAAAATTCCCATCTGTTAAAGTGTCTTAGGGAATGTGAAGTCTTAGTTCCTAGGAGGGCTGTGTATGCTTGCGGATGCATATACACATTCTAAATCTTGGTTTAAAAATCAAGATCTATTTAAGTACCCAAGAGAAGTCCTAGGCAATATCCAACCTAAAAATAAAGACACAACAATATAAAATCTTCCTAAATCTCTTATGTGATTTCATATTCTTCTATAGACATTTGACCCACATAATCCTACAATCAGGATAGTTTACCTCTCTGGTTATTAATTATATTACATGGTGCTTGTCTGGAGGAACTTCCTAAGGCCCCTGCAGACTTTGGTCTGAACCACTTGTTCAGTTCAGTTCAGTTAGTCCTCAGTCTTGTCTGACTCTTTGCAACCCCATGAATTGCAGCACACCAGGCCTCTCTGACCATCACCAATTCCCTGAGTTCACTCAAACTCACATCCATCGAGTCGGTGATGCCATCCAGCCACCTCATCCTCTGTTGTCCCCTTCTCCTCCTGCCCCCAATCCCTCCCAGCATCAAAGTCTTTTCCAATGAGTCAACTCTTCGCATGAGGTGGCCAAAGTACTGGAGCTTCAGCTTTAGCATCATTCCTTCCAAAGAAATCCCAGGGCTGATCTCCTTCAGAATGGACTGGTTGGATCTCCTTGCAGTCCAAGGGACTCTCAAGAGTCTTCTCCAACACCACAGTTCAAATTCTTTGGCACTCAGCTTTCTTCACAGTCCAACACTCACATCCATACATGACCACTGGAAAAACCATATCCTTGACTAGACAGACCTTTGTTGGCAAAGTAATGTCTCTGCTTTTGAAAATGCTATCTAGGTTGGACATAACTTTCCTTCCAAGGAGTAAGCGTCTTTTAATTTCATGGCTGCAATCACCATCTGTAGTGATTTGGAGCCCCCTGAAATAAAGTCTGACACTGTTTCCACTGTTTCCCCATCTATTTCCCATGAAGTGATGGGACCAGATGCCATCATCTTCGTTTTCTGAATGTTGAGCTTTAGGCCAACTTTTTCACTCTCCACTTTTACTGTGATCAAGAGGCTTTTTAGTTCCTCTTCACTTTCTGCTATAAGGGTGGTGTCATCTGCATATCTGAGGTGATTGATATTTCTCCCGGCAATCTTGATTCCAGCTTGTGCTTCTTCCAGTCCAGCGTTTCTCATGATGTACGCTGTATGTAAGTTAAATAAGCAGGGTGACAATATACAGCCTTGACGGACTCCTTTTCCTATTTGGAACCACTTGACTGGGGTGCAATTTTTTTCTTCTATTGAGTCCTGCCTCTTTATTGCTAAATAATGATCAACTCTTCCTGCTTCCAAGTCTAAGGAAATAGCATCTACCTAAACGTTTTCTTTTTTACAAAATATTTATTTTTAATTGAAGGATAACTGCTTTACAATATTGTGTTGGTTTCTGCCATACATCAACATGCATCAGCCATAAGTATACACATGTCCCCTCTGTCTCGAACCTCCCTCCCGCCTCTCATCCCATCCCGCACCTCTAGGTTATCACAGAGCCCTGGTTTGAGTTCCCTGAGTAATACAGCAGATTCCCACCAGCTCTCTTTTTAACATAGGGTAGTGTATATGTTTCTGTGCTGCTCTCTTCCTTCATCCCACCTTCTCCCTCCCCCAGCTGTGTGGACTTTTAGAACATCCTCAGCGGGTCTGCTTATTTCAGTGACTTGGACCAGGAAACGTGCAGACAGCCCCATTTTAACAATACCTCTCAATCACTAAGATCTTCTCCTGGAATGTGGTTGACTGAATTTCAAAATAAAAGACACCTGGGGGGTTATTTGAAGGCTTTAAATATTATTACCTGCAACAACTCTTAAATATTGTTTCTTTGTCTGATAGGGGTAAATGGCAGAGACACAGGTGGGTTGGTAATATAACCTGCCAGTTGTTGAGGGTCAGCTGTTGAGTTCCCAGGATCATGACTAGTAATTCTATCCTCCAGTCTGTATTCGTGTCCCCGGTAAGTACGATTTAATTTTTGTTAACTCCATACCTGTCTCTTTTTCTCTCCTCAACCCAGCATCACATATGTACAAATCTACAGTTTCTGTCAACACCCATGCCATCTGCTCTGAAGCCTCAAAGGTAAAGTACTTTTCCAAAGCCCCAGGAATATATTAACCTCAATGAATACATTCCTTCCAGGGGCTTCCCTGGTGGTCCAGTGGTTAAGACTCTGCTCTAACATTGCAGGGGGTGCAGGTTTCATCTTTGGTGGGGAATTAAGATCCCACATGCCATGCAGTGAGGCCAAAAGACAAACAGAAACAAAGCAAAACAAAAATTCTTCCGAAATTATCTGGGCATGACAGCTGATAGTGCCGAATGAAAGACAGAGCAGTAAATCAGAGGGCAATGCACTGCTTTCCTCCTAGGCAGGTTGACACTTTCCTGTCTTTGCTAAAAAGTTATCTCATTTCCCTGATTTAACTTTTACTGTAATGGTCGTGGTCAGACTGAGGGAAAATAAGCTGGGGAAGATGATGACACAAGGGCCTTTCAAACTCTGCCCCAAACACCTGCAGGAAAGATTTCTCTTCTACTGTACAGAGAAACTACTAGTCACTATGACTTTAATCTGCCTATACTCTTTCTCTCAGCATTGGTGGAACTGACTTTCCTAGCTCCCGATTTGAATTGGACTATTGGTCAGCCCAGCCAATATAACACCAGTAACTCAGTAACTGTGTCTGTAGCAAGCATCTGCAGCAAGTGTCTGCAGTGGTGTAGGGAAAGAAAGCCGGGAAAGATCCTCACAGACTTTTCAGGTTTTTAATTTTATAGACTTTGTATTGGTTCCCCAGACCTTCTATTAATAAATTCCTCAGCTCTGTGAGAAGACCTGTTTGGCCCTGGGTTTGTCAATGTGATCTCATTCTGGGATACAGTTTTCTAGGCTATGACTCTCTCATAGAATTAGGTAGGCATATGAGTGACTTGCTTCCCTCTGGTTTACAAAGGACAATCACATAAGACCCAGAGATTGTTGGCCGAAGTCACTTAGTTGGCAGTGCAGGCCATTCTAGAACCTTATCTTGTGGTCTGAGATTCAGTATCCCTTCCCTTTTAAAACTAAATTTCGTGAAAAGAAAATGGCTTTACATGAAAAAAAAAAAAAAAAAACTTCCTTTAAAAAAAAAGCAAACTTATTCATGAAAATTAAAATATTTAAAAATTCTGCTTCAAGGGACATGGTATCAAGAGATTAATTCAGGTGACAATAGGTATGAATTATATTTCATAAGATACAACTTTAACTATGAAATATGTTGGTTTAATTTTTCCTTTTCTACTGCTTCATATTACTAGCAGTAGCCATAAGGTCAAAGGTAAAGCTGCCTGTTAGTCACTTTAAAAATAATCCATGAGAGTTGACTTGTGACTTGGGAAACCATGCAGTACCACACTCACTAAAGGGGTGATTTGGCAAATACGTTGTATGTCTTCGCACTGAGCTAACTGCTCCAGTTCCCCTCTCTCCCTAACCGGGTGCAAATCTGCCTGTGGTCATAGGACTTCTCCTGTGGGCTCTTGAGAAGCTTCAGTCGAGTAGCTTGGCTTTAGGCAGGTGTTCAGGACATCCTGTTCTGTCCATCTTCTTCATTTCCCCACCTGCCACTGGGCCTGCCCCAGGTACCCCGCCCCATAATGAGTGTTTCCAGTCATGGAGTCCTGGCCTTTTTATTAAGGAATCAGAACTCAGTATGACTTGGCCTCTCTAGGACTAGCACCTTGAACCAGAAAAGATTGAAGAGGAGGCTCACCAGGAGCTGAGTTTACATACATGCATATATACATACAAGGATTTCCCAGGTGGCACAGCGGTAAAAGAATCTGTTTGCCAATGCAGGAGAGGCAAGAGACCTAGGTTTGATCCCTGGGTCCAGAAGAGCCCCTGGAGTGGGAAATGGCAAGCCACTCCAATATTCTTGCCTGAAAAATCCCATGGACAGAGAAGCCTGGCAGGTTACAGTCCATGGGGTCACAAAAAGTTGCACACAGACACACTTGTATGCACATATACATATATACATAGTCTCTGGCAAACAAACCCTGCTTTTATAGCAGACAAGAAAAGAGTTCCCCTGCCGTACCACTGGGGTCTGCTTTTGACTTCCCTAATCAGTATAGGTTACAAAGGTTTTGAATGAAGTGTCCTTCCTTCCTTCCCCCACCTCCACCAATATGTTTAAATGCAATAATGTTTATAATGGGGAAATACGTTTCCCACCGACTCAGAGTGTTGGGGGGCATGCTTCATTATTGGGTGTATTTCAGGAGGAAGAAGTAAATCAGAGACTTATATTAGGAAGCACCCAGGGGCACACCCATGGCAATGACCTTTAAAGGGCAGTAGTAAGTTACTTGACAGCATAACCAGCAAGTGAATGATCTTGCTGTGAAAGGTCACCTGAAACTAGAACAATATTTCCTATTTCAGCACATAATCTGGTACCTTTTGACACATTTCTCTTCCTTAGGATGGTCTGACTTCTGTAGCATAGATCAGATGCATTTTTCTTTGCTTAGTGATGAATGTGTCTGATTGGGCTCATGGTAATACTAGCTGGCGCCTGTAGGCAGTCCTTGCTATTTTGGTTGTTTTGAATGCTGGCTACCAAAAAGTGACATTTGCATTACTCTAGGTTATTTTGAGATGTCACAGAATTTTAGAATGTTTAGAATTAAAGGGGGCTTCAGCCTATTTTTTGCAAAAGAGAACACTGAGCCAGGAAGGAACAAAGGCACTTGCCCAAGGTTACACAGCGAGGAAGGGTGGACCCCGGCTCCCTCCTCTCTGGCCTGCCACAGTTTCATCCTAAATACAATGCTTGTAGGTAAATCAGCCAATAATTAGTAGAGCGGATTAGCAATGACCTGTGTTTAAATTCCTGTGAAGTTCCTTAATAGGTATCTCTCTTCTATAATCCAATTATCTCATATCTTTTTCCTATTTTCCCACCAGGTCCCCAGGACCCTTGCTTTATTCTCTTCTCATCTGGCAGACGCCATGTGCTGTGTCTGGTGGGCCATCACTTTTGTTTCCTAATCCAATTGCACGACTTGATGTTCACAGTCCTACTCATTGTTCTGGTGAGTTAGACCATGACTATAGCTTGTCAAATCTCTTGTCTCTGGTGATCACTGAGGCTTCTCAATCTCCTATCCTGTGATGGGGTTTTATCCACACTGTTGGGAGGGAGGAAGTTATCCAAAGCAAATGTGTAAAATATCGAGCAACTCTGCGTTTGGTCAAAGATACTAAGTTAAACTGAAAAAGCTCAATAACACCAAGCTGGTTGTTATCTTGCTTGCCTTTTTCCTCACTGGAAATGTAAAAAAAAAAAAGTGATGGATTTCATTCCTCTTTAATGTGTTATTTAAGATGCTAATTTTGCATAATCACAATGATTTTGATACAGAAATCAACTCATCACAATTAAAAAAAAGTGCATCAGCCACTGAATAGTTACTCAGATAATATTCAGTGGGCAAACCACTATTTCCTCCCACCAGCAACTATCTGGATATGTGCAGTAAACATGAAGGGAAGGGAAAACACTCAGTTACAAGTTAGCTGTAGCTAGTATGTTTCTTAATATTTAGCAACACTATAATTTCATTTCCTGACCCCAACACAGATATATAAGCACAAGAAGAAAGAAAAAAAAAGGGGGAGTAGAGGGAGAGACAGAAATTTTTTGTGCGTGTGACTCTATATTTTTATTTATTTAAAATATAAATTTATTTATTTTAATTGGAGGTTAATTACAGTACTGTATTAGTTTTGCCATACATCAACATGAATCTGCCACAGGTATACACGAGTTCCCCATCCTGAACCCCTCTCCCACTTCCCTCCCCATACCATCCCTCTGGGTCATACCAGTGCACCAGCCCCAAGAATCCAGTATCATGCCTCGAACCTGGACTGGTGATTCATTTCATACATGATATTATACATGTTTCAATGCCATTCTCCCAAATCATCCCACCCTCTCCCTCTCCCACAGAGTTCAAAAGACTGTTATATACATCTGTGAGAGAGAAAAATTTTAATATTTGACTGAGTTAAAATACATTGGGCTTCCCTGATGCCTCAGTGGTCAAGAATTTGCCGATAGTACAGGAGACACAAGAGACATAGGTTTGATCCCTAGGTGGGGAATATCCCTTGGAGAAGGGACTGGCAACCCACTCCAGTATTCCTGCCTGAAAAATCCCATGGACAGAGGAGCCTGGAGGGTTACAGTTCATAGTGTCACAAAGAGTTGGACATGGAGGAAAGTTATGACCAACCTAGATAGCATATTCAAAAGCAGAGACATTACTTTGCCAACTAAGGTCCATCTAGTCAAGGCTATGGTTTTTCCAGTGGTCATGTATGGATGTGAGAGTTGGACTGTGAAGAAAGCTGAGCCCCGAAGAATTGATGCTTTTGAACTGTGGTGTTGGAGAAGGTTCTTGAGAGTCCCTTGGACTGCAAGGAGATCCAACCAGTCCATTCTGAAGGAGATTGCTCCTGGGTGTTCTTTGGAAGGAATGACGCTAAAGCTGAAATGCCAGTACTTTGGCCATCTCATGCAAAGGGTTGACTCATTGGAAAAGACTCTGATGCTGGGAGGGATTGGGGGCAGGAGGAGAAGGGGACGACCGAGGATGAGATGGCTGGATGGCATCACTGACTCGATGGACGTGAGTTCTGAGTGAACTCCGGGAGTTGGTGATGGACAGGGAGGCCTGGCGTGCTGTGATTCATGGGGTCACAAAGAGTCAGACACAACTGAGCAACTGAACTGAACTGAACTGAGCACACACAAACTAAAAGTACATTATCCTTGAAACTGTTTGCTGAGGAAGAAGTAAAGTTTCCCTAAGTGATTTTTAATGGCATGCCTGCATGCCATGCTCTGAGGTACATGAGTACCTTTGAGTCAAGTTGAGATCCCAGGGTCCTGCAAGCCATGGCTTGACCTCCTTGTCTGTGACTCAGGCGGCAGCAGGGACATCCTGGCTGTCCCTAGTCAGCTACTCTAGGACCCAGCTCCCTACTAAGTTCCCTCTTCTGTGAAGTAGTTTGGTACAGGCCCTCACTTATATTTTTGATGGTGCTAGTGGTAAAGAACCCGCCTGCCAATGCAGGAGATGTAAGAGACATGGCTTTAATCTCTAGGTCAGAAAGATCTCCTGGAGGTGAGTATGCAACCCATTCCAGTATTCTTGCCTGGGGTATCCCATGGACAGAGAAGCCTGGCAAGCTACAGTCCATAGGGTCGAAAAGAGTTGGACATAACTGAAGCAACTTAGCACACATGCACACACTTATTAGTATTTTCAATTTCTTCTTGTCTTTTAAATTTAAGTGTGCTTACTTGTAATAAAAGAATAATGCTTGTCTTGTCCTGCTCCACAAATCTGCTGTATGTAATGATAAAATGAGGAAGCAGAAAAGTGCTTTGAGCATTCCAGAAGAGGCTAATCTAATGTTATTATACGAGAAAGTATTATATTGCAACATCTCTATCCTTCTTTAAGTCAAGTAGAAATGAAAGAGAGAGATCGAAGATTTCTTTGGAAAACATTGAGAACCAAGAACAAAATTGTGCTTTGGTTTCTTTCTACTCGAAAATGCTAAGAATATATAATGCCTATTGAACTGGATATTCCTATTCGATATAGCACTACCTCATGGCAGATTTTTGATACACAAATTTCTATAAAACCAAAGATGCAGACATTCTTCTCACTGATCGCCACAGGCTCTTGAATAATAAGGATAAATACATAATAAAATTGCAATTCAAAGAAGAATGTTCTTATCAGAAAGAACAGACAAACACATGTTTCCTTGCTCTGCAGCACAACAAATGTTTTTAAGACATTCTGCAAGTTAAATATGAATTAGTGATTTTTGTCATTTTTTATTCCAAAACACATGACATCAAAGAGAGAAATGCATTTGTCAGTACGATTCAAACAGTCCAAATGTTAATTTCTAGAATGTTCCTTTTGAAACCCAACTCTGTGGTTTGGAGTATAGCTAGAGAATTATTCTTAGGGACAGGATTATCAGGTAAAACCTGAATTTGGATCTGTACACTACTGGATTGAGGTTTATGCAAAGATGGGACAAAGATCTAGTGAATAATTTTGAAAAAATGAAGACAACATGAGTATAAACATGAAATAAACGTGTTAAAAGATATGTGTGAGGTGTGTGTGCGGGGGGGCTGAATGAGGAGACATATTACTTTAGGGGAGAAATGAGAGTATCAGACCATCTTTTACAGCCCCAATCCAGTGTCCATATTCACCACCACAGAGCACAGTTAATTTTTTTAATTAAAAAAAATTTTTTATTTTTTGGCCACACCATGCAGCATGTGGGGTCTTAGTTCTCTGACAAGGATCCAAACCACACCCCTTGTAGTGGAAGCTGAGTCTTAACGACCAGACCACTAGAAAAGTGCCCAGTGTGTGCCTATTAATTTGCTTCGTCATGTCCAACTCTGTGACCTCATGGACTGTAGCCCACCAGGCTCCTCTGTCCATGGGATTCTCCAGCGAAGAATACTGGAGTGAGTTGCCATTTCCTCCTCCAGGGGATCCCAACCCAGGGATCAAACTCGAGTCTCTTATGCCTCCTGCATTATCAGGTGGGTTCTTTATCAGTAGCTGCTGCTGCTGCTGCTTCTAAGTCGCTTCAGTCGTGTCCGACTCTGTGTGACCCCATAGACGGCAGCCCACCAGGCTCCCCCGTCCCTGGGATTCTCCAGGCAAGAACACTGGAGTGGGTTGCCATGTCCTTCTCCAATGCATGAAAGTGAAAAGTGAAAGTGAAGTCGCTCAGTCATGTCTCTTCATGACCCCATGGACTGCAGCCTACCAGGCTCCTCGGTCCATGGGATTTTCCAGGCAAGAGTACTGGAGTGGGGTGCCATTGCCTTCTGCGTTACCAATAGCACCACCTGGAAAATCCTCAGAGCACACTTTAAAATAACAGAAAACTGAACGAGCACACAACCTCATAAAGAATCTGCCTGCAATGTGGG
Source organism: Cephalophus harveyi (assembly GCA_006410635.1). Lineage (NCBI taxonomy): Eukaryota > Metazoa > Chordata > Mammalia > Artiodactyla > Bovidae > Cephalophus > Cephalophus harveyi. The sequence continues at coordinate 488,536 of SJYT01012403.1, forward strand.
AGACCGGGGTTTGATTCCTGGGTCAGGAATATCCCCTGGAGAAGGAAATGGCAATGCACTTCAGTGTTCTTGCCTGGAGAATCCCATGGACAGAGGAGCCTAGCCGGTTACGGTCCACGTGGTCACAAGAGTCGGACATGACCTAGAGACTAAACTACTACCACCGCAAAGAAAACTCCATTGCACCAGAAGATCAAAACTTTTCTCCCAATTTCTCTGTTGGGAATGTTCTTCTGCTCTTCTTGTAGCAATGGGAGGCAACATAGCCTTAGCAACAAATTCTTAAAGAGAGCTGACGCCACCCCCTAAGGGCATTTTTAGAAATTTGTGGGGGCACTGTTTTTACCTGTCAAAGTGATAGGCAGTTTATTATGTTCAGTGGGCAGATGCCAAGGATGCAGTATTATTGACAGCGTGCAGGAGAGTTCCTTTCTTGTGCACAATAAAGAGTTGTTTCTCACAGGGATTTTGAGCACTCTAGGACATTTATGTAGGTGAAAACCAGCTGATAATTACCAGAGCCCTGAATCTGTTTCAAATGCAAAAGTAAATTCAATTGCAAATGCTTTTAAGCAACACTGATTTCTTTTAGAAATTCAAGTACTGTATATAACAGAGGATGATTACACCTATTTTTTGGTAAAATCTTATCAAAATTTGTTCACCAGTTCAGAAAATCACATCAACAAGTGTAATGTCACTGGCTGTAGACAAATTGCAATATAACACAAGCGTCTTAGTCTATTTGTAGCTGTTACATCTATGGTGATTCTCCATGTTTGCAGCTGTCACATTTATGCTGATCAAAGGATGTTCACACAGGTGTGAACATCTGACATCATGAGTTCTTCCATTAAAGCTGTATCATTTATTATAATTTCTTTTATTTCCCGTTACATTAAATTTTTTTTAGGTTGGTTCTAAAAATACATGTGTGAGTAAGTTATACCATTTGTGAATTTTATTTCAGGATAGGAAAGAGAAAATTAGAAAATATTTACATTAAAAAGGACCACTGGGTGTAACAGAGTTGAGATTCATGGAAATAAATGAAATGGTGCATTAGGAGACCTGATCTCCTGGAATCTTGGTCAACCATGTCTGAGTTTGGAGAAGCCGTGTTACCCCGTGTCCACACAACAGAAAATAGTGGGCTGCACTAGATCACTTTCAATTTTAAATCTCCATTCCCTGACCTAGACATTAGTTTCTATTTAAAAAACACTTTGAAAAAAATGAAAAAAGCTTAGTAAACTGGGCAAAGTAAATATTTTTGGACTGGTGCAAAGTGCTGAATGTAACTGACTGCTCTAGATAAGAACAACTGTGGTTACCTGGAAAATTTAGGAACTCTATTAGGCAGGATTCTAAGAAGGAAGAATTGACCATGTACACTCTTTGTGTTTCTGTTAAAATTATGCAGTCACTTAAATCTTAAAAGAGAATTTTGAAAACATGGGAAATCCTAATATGTTAAATAAAAAGTAGGAATCAAAATTCTGAATTTGATAGGAAAAAAGTATGCCTACAGGAACATATAAGGCAAGCAATATCTTTGGATGCTAGAACTTCTAATCCTTTTTTAAAAAAAGTATGATATTCTTAATTTTACATAGTTTCTATAACAAGTATGCATTCTAAGTCACTTCAGCTGTGTCTGACTCTTTCTGACTCTATGGACTGAGAAGCCCGCCAGGTTACTCTGTCCGTGGGATTCTCCAGGCAAGAATACTGGAGTGGGTTGCCATTTCCTTCTCCAGGGTATCTTTCTGATTGAGGGATCAGACCCATGTCTCATGTCTCCCACATTGGCAGGCAGGTTCTTTACCACTAGCACCACCTGGGAATCCCCATAATGAGTATTTATTATTTTTAACTGATTTTTATTGGAATATAGTTGCTTCCAATGTTAAGCTTCTACTGCATAGTATACATAGAATGTACAGCAAAATCAATCAGCCATATATTTACATATATCCCCACCCTTTGGGACTTCCTTCACATTTAGGCCTGGATCAGTGTGGTGGGCCCTTGCTCTTATGCTGCTGTTTGCTGTTTCTGCCTGAGACTTGTGTTCCTGTAAGTTCTCCAGTCCCAACCACCAGTGGTTCAGGTGCCACTTACAATAGTATGTAACCCTAGAGCTTAACTTTGAGCTCTCTGAACTCTACATACAATTCCAGAACCACATTACATACTGCAATATAACACTACTTATGTAACTATCCCTAGACATGAGACTGTTAGTTCTGTGAAAGCATCCTAACTGCTGAGTAGGTTTCTTAACCTCCTTGAGCTGGTAGAGTGATATTTATATCTGCCCTAATTCATGGCTATAGAACCAAAAACTAAACCGAAAGCACTTTATAAATTTTGAAGAACTAAATATCAAGCTACATTATTATTATTTTTTATTCATTCAAATGCACAGGGCAGAACAAGGCTGTGATACATTCTCATTGATTATGTCAATATAATTATGATAGTTAGAGACCTTTTTTTTATTGACAAGCCCATGATTGCCTAAAATTGATTAGCAATGATGTGATATTTACATTAAAATAATGCATCTTATGCTAAAAGTCATAGATGCACAGATATAATAGTCAAGATTAATTGTTCAACATGTCAAGTATAGAATTATAAATTCAATCTATTCAGATTTGCACTTGTTAGAAATGCACATTCTGGACCCTGCTATTAGATTCAATTTATTTAACTTTGCGTGTTGGTCTCCTTCCACTGAACCACTGGTAGGCCTCATAAAAAATGTTGGATACATACGGTAACCCCAGTTGCTACTCTGTTGGTTTGTTTGCGTGTTAGAATTTCTTTTTATCATAGTTACTCTGCGATTTAACAGTAGGTGGCTAATGGAAATGTTATTTGCTGCAGTCGCAGACTAAATCAGTGGGAAATAAGGGGGTGGAGGGGGAGAGTTGGGGAAAAGAAAGAAATGTGTTTACACTTGACAATGTCACATGAAACAGCTGGAGCCCTGAGTCCTTGACTCTGGAACTGGCATGTTCTTTAAAGAACTCATCTACATTATCACATGCTCCTTCACACTTAGAAATCTATTAATTGACAATTAGTTGTATTGATTTTCTAGTAGATTTGTAATTTCTGTAATAATTTACAGACTATTGAAGAAATTAACTGTGCCCCTTGGAAAGATAAGCATTACTGAAAAAATAGATCCCAGCACGCGTTATCTGACACATCACTGAACGTCTGGATTTTGAGTTTTATATTCTATATTAATCACAGCACTACTGAAGGGGGAATGCCCTCCAAGAAACCTCCTTATTCGTTTTGTGCCCACTCACATCCATGATATTTTAATATGAATTCTAATCTGGAGATACAGGTAAGAATATATCCTTTCGGTTTTTCAGAAGAGATAGGCAAGTTCATCTTCATCCTTAAAACCACAGGAGAAATTTTCCTTAACAACCCACATATACCCTAAGCTGTATTTTTTTCCACACTACAAGATTTAATGATAATTAGCTAAAAAACATGCAAATGCTTGTAACTCCTTTAAATTATTTCAGTTCTCTTGAAAGTTCTATTGGGTGCTAGGTTTTGCCAGGCACTGTTAGCTCTGCTCATATAAAGTGGAAACTGGAGCCTGGGTGTGGAGAGGGTTAGGTCTGGTGAGATGAAGGGACAGTGTTGATGCAGGGTCCTGAGGACAGAGAGATGCACAGGGTACCTAAAGCTCGGGAAGAGGAACCTTATCTAGTCGAGAGAATGGCTATAGTCAAGAGAAGTGATGTAGAAGGAGCTGATTCTATATTGAAATGAAAGAAGACTTGAGTTGTTACGATTCTTGTAAGATTAAAGGCAGGTGAGTCTTTAAATGTATTTTTCATTATGAAAAAATATCTTGTCATTTAAGATAATTTTTGACTATCATATGAAAGATTTCAGTACTATGTTAGGGTTATTTCACTTTGTATTGTTTTTCCTGCAATGAAATATTTTTCAAGATGATTTCTCCTTTTAAACCATTAAATAAAGTATTATTATGTGTTTACAGAGGAATAAATCTGAGGTCTCTGTTTACTTTAGGTCAAAAGGTGAGAACACCATGGGTAAACGGCCTGGGGGACACTGACCTCTGGCTTGAGAAACGTCTGTCCAAGGTTGTCTTTTAATACAGAATCACCTGTGTCCAACAATACCATCTCCCAAAGCACTGAGGTTTAGGATAAAGTGGAACTTACATCTATAGCTTGAACACAATTGTTTAGTCTTAGAAAAGTCACGTTATTGCCCTGAGTCCACTCAGTGGAAAATAAGCTGGACAAGTTCTTTACATTATCTTCCAATTTCAAACTTGACCTCCATGACTTTGACACGAGTTTAAGTTTGGGAATAGTTAGCTCTTTTGAAGTAAAAACAACTGAACTAACAGTGAGGGTTGCTATGGTAACATCAACTTGTCACAAATTCTTACCAAATGACTGTGTTCCAAAGTTGACACATTTTCTTGGTTCTCCTTTAGTAAGACCTACTTCTTGTTCTGGTTTTGATTTTGTTTGCTTGTGAGTGTGTGTGTGTGTGTGTGGAGGGGGGGAATGTTGTGTTTTATCACTCTCTCTTTTACATTAAAGAAGTATTCTCTGATACTGACAGAACCAGATTTGTTAACAGCCACAAGTATAACTTTACCACTTGACTGCAATGTCTTGCTCATTTGTTTTGCTTCTATAAGTTCTATGAGGGCACTGGCTGTTCAACAGTATCTTACTTTAAACCTCTGTCTGGTTTGGAATAGCTGTTTAATTGACATGTGGTTAACAAACAAATTATAGAAATATGGAAATGTCGAAAGGGCTCAAATAAGACAACTCAGGGCAAAGACTTTTAAGAATGCTTTGTTTTTCCCTGCAATTGTAAAAAAAATTGTAACAGAGATAATAATACGGTGGAGATTACAGTTTGGGGAAATCTAAGACGTATTTTAGTTCTGAACAGTTTTGTTCTCTAAGGGCATTATCTAGCACGTTACTGACCACCCGTGGTGTTTTTGTATTGTTCCTGAGAAATAATTCTATCTAGGGGCTTGAACTGAACACTGCTCCACACAGTCATGCTCTCCTTCTGGATACTGTGAAATTAAATACACCTCTGATTCAAGTGTGTGTGTATTCAGTCGCTTCAGTTGTGTCTGACTCTTTGCAACCCCATGGACTCTTGGGATTCTCCAGACAAGAATACTAGAGTGGGTCGTCATTTCTTCCTCCAGGGGATCCAGGGATCCAGGGGATCTTCCCAACCCAGGGATGGAATCCACATCTCCCGCATTACAGGCAGATTCTTTACCCCTGAGCCACTGGGGAAGTCCTTTGATTAAAGTACTCTTTGCTTGTCTTCCTTATAATTTGGACTGTTGGCTCCAGATCATTATAATGGGAATTTGATGGAAAAAGTGGAAATTGACAGTCTTTTCAATTATATGATATTAAATAATTTATCTAAAATGATTTCTAAGTTCAAATAGGTACTGAAAATTAAATCAAATTACAAGGAACTACAGGCATATCTCATTTTACTGTGCTTCACAGATACTGAGTTTTTCTAATAAATTGAAGGTCCCTGGCAATCCTGGGTCTAGCAAGTCTATTGGCACCATTTTTCCAACAGCATTTGCTCACTTCCTGTCTTTATGTCACATTTTGGTAATTCACGAAATATTTCAGACCCTTCACGAGTAAATGATTACGACTCCGTGAAGACTGCAAGGAGATCCAAACAGTCCATTCTGAAGGAGATCAACCCTGGGATTTCTCTGGAAGGAATGATGCTAAAGCTGAAACTCCAGTACTTAGGCCACCTCATGCGAAGAGTTGACTCATTGGAAAAGACTCTGATGCTGGGAGGGATTGGGGGCAGGAGGAGAAGGGGACGACCGAGGATGAGATGGCTGGATGGCATCACTGACTCGATGGACGTGAGTCTGAGTGAACTCCGGGAGATGGTAATGAACAGGGAGGCCTGCCGTGCTGCGATTCATGGGGTCGCAAAGAGTCAGACACGACTGAGCGACTGAACTGAACTGAACTGAAGGCTCAGGTGATGGTTAGCAATTTTTAACAGTAAAGTATTTTAAAATTAAGATATGTACATTTTTTTTTTACACATTATGCACATAGTGCTAAAGAATCCACCTACCAATGCAGGAGACTTAGGAGACAGGGATTCACTCCCTAGGTTGTGAAGATCCCGTGGAGGAGGAAACAGTAAGCCACTCCAGTATTCTTGCCTGGAGAATCCCAAGGACACAGAAGAGTCTGGCAGGCTACAGTCCATGGGGTCGCAAAGAGCCAGACACGACTGAAGCAACTTAGCATGCATGCACACTGTTTTTTTTTTACACTTATGCACAGTTAATAGACCCAACACAGTATAAACATAAGCTTTATATGTGCTGGGAAACCAAAATATATGTGTGACTTGCTTTACTGCGATAATTGGTTTATTGCAGTGGTCTGGGATCGAACGCAGAGTATCTCTGAAGCATGCCAGTAAATAGTTGATGTAAAAGGAATTTAATAATAATCAAGTGTAATATTAAAAAAAGCACTGGCCAATTTGTGGATGCCAAGGGAGAAAGAGATTGAAGGAGGGATGGATTGGGAGTTTGGGATTAACAGATACAAACTCTTGTATACCAAATTGATAAACGTCTTACTATATAGCACAGGCTATATTCAATATCTTGTGATAAACCATAGTGGAAACAAATATAAAAAAGAATGCATACATGTATAATTGAATCACTTGCTATAAAGCAGAAACTAACACAACATTGTAAATGAACTATATTTCAATAAAATGAATTAAAAAAAAAACACTGGACAAGAGGCAGGTATCTGGCTGTGGGTGTTCTTTTGACATTCACTAATCACAAATGTTTCTGAGGAAGGTCACATGGGCCCCTTCAGGCCTCAAAGGAGACCTGATGAAATAATCCCCTAAATATTCCCCTAAATTTCCTCTAACTGTAAATTTTTATGCTTGTACATTTCTTAGATGGTACTCAAGGAGATGAGAAAGAGGGGACAACAGAAGATATGAACATATGTTTTAAAAGTCTAGACATAAAACTCAGCTTCACAAGAACTGCATGCATTCAGACAGTCCATCGATATGGCCTGATCTTTCCAAAGGGAGAAGTTGTCGCCCACCTCTGCCCTCCCCTCAAAAAAAGCCAGAGGAAGATACTTAACAAGAAAGAACAGTCACACAGGAATATTCTGAATGTTAATGCCAATGAATATTTGCTGTGTGCCCGATCATAAATCTCACCCTCCTTCCTCACCGCGCATCAGTGGGACATGCAGACACCTACCGTGTTCTGGTGTTTGTTTCTGCCAGGCCAGGGGGAATTTAACTGCCAGTGCCTGGTTACTCACTTCAATTTCAAGTAACATCATGGCTCCAAGATCATAACTCACACTCTAAAAGAAAAGTGGATCTCACTGTGACAGAGAGAGCCGTGTGATGAACGTGGCTCGTGGGCGTCCGTCCCACGTGAGGCCTCTGAATTGCTGGTGGAGCATCAAGGCCTGTTTCAGATGGATGATGACTGCAAGCCTAGCCTGCATTTGGTGTTGAAATCATACACTTTCACTCTTGGGGCTGCTTCAGCAACGTTATGCAGCTGTAACAGAAATATATTTCTCATGCTCAGCACTAGGGTTTGAAGTAGATAAACAGATCCCAGGATCACTTCTATATAGGCTTTCCTGTCGATGACTCATGTCCTACAATTTCCCTCCATTTTTCACAATCTGTCTCTCTGCATTTCTCTCAAGATGCATGCATGTTTGTGTACCTATACAAACCTACATACAGATTTTCTCCTTCCTTCCCACAAAGTGGTGAAAGCCCATACAGAGAACCAGTGATCCAGCTCATGACAGATTAACTGAACAGGCAATGAATCAGGAGAGGATAACACTACCATACACGGTCACCATGTCAGCTTCATTACTCGAGTCCCGCCAATCGAAGGAAAGGCAATCAAAAGAATCCCATTTGCTTCACTGTCATAAAAATCACAGCTCACACCCAGCAACGCGTGTGGCATGAGATGACCCTAGTCCCTGCACACACACACGCCCATGCTTGCATTCTTGTTTCGTAAACTGCTGGAGCCCTAGCCTCTGCCAGCATCTGCCCAGGACATGGACCCATTGGAGGAGAAATTTATTATCAGAAACTTTGAGACAAGGAGCTGCTAAATAGAGGTTCAGTAATAAGCTGTCACCTGCTGTTCTGTTTTGCACTGCAAATGTAAGAATATAGAAACATTTTAAGCAGCTTAGGGGCAGAAATAATAGAAAACTAGTGATTTTGGTAATTTACATATTTATAGAGGCTGTGGAGATTTTAGTCAGGGAACAATGAAGAAAACAGAGTTGTCAATGATCAAATGCTGCCTGCCATGAAGAGCTAAAACCAGTAATTTACAGCTAAGCTCAGTTACACCTTTGAAATTACTGCGAAAAAAAAAAGAAAACACCAAAAATGTCCATTTTGGTTCAGGTTATCAGCTTTAAAGCTCTATAAAATGAATGCATCTGAGCATGTGACATTTTATACAGGTAAAAAATACCATTACAGAGAATAACAACACAAATGAAAAACGAACTGTGCAAATGAATGATAAGGCTTCATGCGCTGCTCTCTTGAGAATACCTGCATTTTTATACCAACAAAGGCCTTCAGTCAAAGGAATAACTCTCTGATAGTACAGCCCAAGGTATCACAGACAAAGATGCCTTCCCACTGTATCCCATCTCCTCTGAGTCCCGGCTAGTGTCTTCATTCTGCCTTAGATTAGTCAGTGGCCATTTACCACTCCTAGGGTCTATTCTTGGAGAAGGAAATGGCAACCCACTCCAGTGTTCTTGCCTGGAGAATCCCAGGGATGGGGGAGCCTGGTGGGCTGCCGTCTATGGGCTCGCACAGAGTCGGACACGACTGAAGTGACTTAGCAGTAGGGTCTATTCTGCCCATATTTTCGACCCCTTAAAAATGAATCATTTTTCAGACGGAGAATGAGATGATTGACTATTATCATCAACTCAGTGGACACGAACTTGAACAAACTCCAGGAGATAGCAGAGGACGGGGAAGCCCGGCATGCTGCAGTCCATGGGGTCGCAAAGAGTCGGACATGACTTAGCAACTGAACAATGAACACAAATGATTTAAACTTCCAAATCAAGTATCAAGCACGGTGCCCCTATGAACAGAGAGAATCTCAGTGTAGAAAAGAGGAGGAGCAATTTTCTTTCATACCCTGTAACCTATGTATAGGGCACCCTTTATGTAGAGAGCCACTGCCCAGCATGGATAAAGCAAAGACGGGAGGAGATAATATTTGCTGAGCTCTTACTATGTGACTTTATTTCTCACATTAGCACTATGAAGTAAACCTTATTATCTTCATTTTACCACAAAGAGTTTAGGGAGTTAAGAAACTCTCCTATGAAACTGCAGTGGGTATATGGTGACTCTGGTAAATAATGGCCAAGATTCATTCTCGTTGTTATATGTTTTGCTCTATCAGGATACTTCACTTCAACTCTATGCAGACCAGGCCTGTGTTTGCCGTGTATAGGTTACCACCCAATTGGACTGCAGATCTATCTGCTAGCTACCAGGGTTTGACTTATATATCTCTCTATGTGACAGTGTAAAGTGAAGATCTGTAGAAGGATAAACAACTGTGACTATAAAATTTAAAGACAGTCTTGTAACATAAGCATTCTATTCCACCTGGTGGTTTACATCAGATTCTATATAGTTCTCTAACTTTCTCTTTTAGGACTCTGTCAGTCACCGCTCTAATAGTTGGTATTTTAATGCAAAATTCAATATGTGCAGTAGGTTTGAACTGACTGACCAATTGACTGAACAGCTAAACCACAATAGAAAGTAAAAGTGAAAGTACTGGTCACTGAGTCATGTCTGACTCTTTGTGACCCTATGGACTATAGCCTGCCAGGCTCCTCTGTCCATGGAATTCTCCAGGCAAGAATACTGCGGTGGATTGCCAAGGGATCTTCCTGACCCAGGGATCGAACCCGGGTCTCCTGCATTACAGGCAGATTCTTTACCATCTGAATCATCAGGGAATGTTTTCCCTTTTGTTGCAAAGATGCAAGAAAGGGATGATAGCATCCAGATTGGAGAATAATGAACAGAGAAGTAGGGCAAAGACAAAGGAAAAAAAAAAAAAAAAACAGAACAACGAAGAGCTGGGTAGGGGTTAGTCAGTGGGTAGCGGACCAGAGGGGTGCTGTAGGTATGCTCACCCACCTCCCTGACACAGCATGTGCAAAGGACCAGGTACAGAATGAGTCAAGGATGGAGAGTGCATGCTGTGGTGGGCAGTCTCCAGATTCTGAGTCTCATTTCCAGCCAGTTCACTTAATTTGGATCCTCTTTTTTTCCCTTGTTTAGTTTTCTTCCTGGCCATACCCATGCAGGAGTGCAAGCGTGCTTTCACAGCCCAGTAGCCGCATAGCCTCAGCAGACTTACACAAGTCTGTTGAAACCCCCAGGAAAAGGACTGAATCACTCTGAAGATGAAAAAACCCTTGGAAAGACCCAAACTGAATTTTTCAAACCTCTCTTCATCATAAAACATCCTCTCCCATTTTCTATCTACTTCCTACAAATTCTAGCAAGCTTTAAAGATATTTTTCAATGGAAAATTAAAAAAGGTTCAGCTAGGGAATTCGTCCCAGGCCCAGGGGTGTTAAGCAGATTGATTTCAAGACACTCCAGAATTTCAATTGCCTGAGAGTAGACTCAGATATTAGTTGGACCCAGCACCTTAAATGGGAAACTGGCCCAACTGCAAGATGGGAGACTGATCCAGACAAACTGAAAGTGATTTTGGGACGCCTGAAGCATCAGGCCTGTGTTGAATCTGCAGCGGGATCTGAACAAGAATCTGGAGGTGGGCAAAGCGAGAGGCTCCATTCATTTATCGTCTGCATTTCTGTGAAGTCAGCGCCCAGTTTTGAGGTAAAAGGAAGATTAATCAGACACAGGCAAACCTCAAGCATCAAAATGTTCTGTCAAGGCAGAGAGAACTCCCTCCTGGGCTGGCTATTGCAAGTAGGTATTTTTGAAAAATACTATTAGTTAGGACACAGCCACCTGAATCCTGAGATTTCAGCTGAGAGCCCAAAGTATAAGAATTTAACAATTACTTTAGCTGAAGCTAAGGCTGTTTTCCTAGGGAAAACCAAAAGAACTATGTGTTTGAGTGATGTTAGGGGAAAGACTCAAAATGTTACCATGATTTTTGTGGACGTTTGCTTTGCATGTTATTTGATCTATTTTTAAGACAGCTTAAAGATTTTATATAAGTATGACATCATCTTCCACCCAGCTGAGAACACTGATTCCTGATTCCTATAAGTCAAAAGTGACTTACAGATTATTCTATACACACCTCTTTTAGCAACAGTTCCTACTGAATAAGCATCCACAGGGAAAGATGTTCTTCAAGGACAAGTCAGTGCTCCAAGCACCCATTATTGGCAGTCCCCAGATGAGTTTGTTTTTCAGTCTGGCCCTCTTCTTTCCTAAACATCTTTATGGGATGTTCTGTTGGCCAGAGAGAGAATCTGTAGGATGCTGGAGTGTAAAAGTCAGAAAGAAGGAAGGAAAGAACATCAGAGGCCGTGGAGTTGAATCCTCTCATTTCACCAATGAAGAACAAAAGGCACACAGAGGTGGATAAGAAAATAGGTGTATTGTCACAAGAGCAAGTGAAAATCCATTTTAAATCTAACCTTCTGTCTGTGGATGAATTCCAGGCTCTGCCCATGGTACCCATGGTCAGAAAAGAAGTTAAAGACAATCAAAAGAGAGAAAAGAGCATCCTTGTTGAAGCAATTATAATCACGGTGGTAATTTTCCAGAAATCGTTTTTCCTTTCTTCTTCACTAAAAGTAATCTGAAATTTCAGGCAGTCTCATATAGGATGATGCATTTGTATTTCCACAAGAAATGCTTGAAGACAGGATTTACACACTGTACTGTCCACCACCAAACTAATTTAAATTTATTTTTACACAAAGAGTATTTTCTGAGATCACACTGTGTATCCAGCATTGGACTGTAAAAGGAGAAAATGTATGCACTGTTCTCAAATCACTGAACTTTTTAGTGAGTTTAAGAGAATGGGACATCACAGCAGAAATCAAAGTAACTCTGTATCCTTTGGTCTGATTCAGACAAGCCTCAGAGGACGGAAACCTCAGTGTGTGGTCAGGCCTAGTGAACACTTAAAGAAAATTATTATCATAGATTTTTGAAACTCAACTAAAAGTTGATATTTCAGTTCAGTTCAGTCACTCAGTCATGTCTAACTCTTTGTGACCCCATGGACTGCAGCACACCAGGCTTCCCTGTCCATCACCAACTCCTGGAGATTGCTCAAACTCATGTCTATCAAGTCGGTGATGCCATCCAACCATCTCATCCTCTGTCATCCCCTTCTCCTCCCACCTTCAATCTTTTCCAGCATCAGGGTCTTTTACAAGGAGTCAGTTCTTCGCATCAGGTGGCCACAGTATTGGAGCTTCAGCTTCAGCATCAGTCCTTCCAATGAATATTCAGGACTGGGAATATGAATATTAAGGAATATTCGATTTCCTTTAGGATGGACTGGTTGGATCTCCTTGCAGTCCAAGGGATTCTCAAGAGTCTTCTCCAACACCACAGTCAAAAGCATCAATTCTTTGGTGCTCAGCTTTCTTTATAGTCCAATTCTCATAGCCATACATGACTACTGGAAAAACCATAGCTTTGATTAGATGGATCTTTGTTGGCAAAGTAATGTCTCTGCTTTTTAACATGCTGTCTAGGTTGGTCATAGCATTTTTTCCAAGGAGCAAGCGTCTTTACCACTGAGCCACCCCCAGGGAAGCCCTCGCATCCATATAAATTGACATAAAAGACTGGCCAAAATGAAAGAATCTCTTCCAAACACAGTATCTGATGGGAGAAAGAGATGGTGACCAGAAGCAGGAAAAGCCACCGAGGGTCCTGAGCTCCTTAGCTTAGCTTGTGATGACAGGAAAGGAAGAGCAGAACAGACAAGCAGGTGTGAGGTAAGTCACAGAGTTTTGTCACAAAAGAGTCCAACTTAGGGAAGACAGATCAGGAGTATAAACATATTGGTCCATGTGGATAAATTGCTATCACAAACAGACCTGAATGGCAATGGCTCAAACACAACAGAATATTTTTCTTTATCACCTAACAATCCAATGAAAGTGCTTCACGGACTGTTCCTTCCGTTTTTCTGAGACCCAGGCTGAACGTCAGCTCTGCCATCTTTAATATCCAGCCTCTGTCATGTCTCCCGTAGCTGCTGTCCAGCCACAGGAAGTGGGAGGATCATGGAGGGCAGCCTCTAGGATGTTTTATGGGCCAGGCTTATAAGTTTTGCACATCACTGTCATACACAATTCCAGTGAGGAAAACTAGTGCTGTTGACCACAACAGCCATTTAACTAGCTACTACTGAAGAAGGGAAGAACCAGGGTTGGTGAGTACCTAGCAATTATTGCCATAGCAAGGGTGACCCACAGGAATGAGACAGCTCGTAGAAGCTGGTTAAGAGGCTTCTCCTGGGAGCCCAGTGATAACACGCAGTGTGGAGAATGTATAGCAGTATTTCATGCTGTGTGCTTCACAGACTCAGAAATTCAGAGAAACTCCACACTACAGTGTAATCTTGAAAAGTCACAATATATTAACCCGTCTCAGAACTTCTATATTTAAAAAATCCAAAATTTATAGAAATATCTGCTTAAGCTTTTCAGCATTCCCCACTTAAGTGACAGCAAATCAAATTCCATTTGTGGGTCAGTCCACCATCTTGAAATGTCACTTACCCCAAAATGCTGTTGCTTGTAAATACTTTCTGAATCTATACTAAATAAGGTATTTTTAGCAAACACATGCATTTCCTTTGTCCTTTATTAGAGCCAGAAGATCTGTTTAGTGTGTTAGAATTGGACTAGGATGAGTTATTATTTTGTTTTATCATAACCATAAAGAATAACCTTGAGGTAATCAATCAGATCAACTTTCTATGTTTTCTTCCCCCATCCAGATAATGAGGGCTAAGATACTGACCTACCTTGTAATGCATTTTACAAAATCAACATAAAGGTTTATATTAATGTTATTAATCAAATTAGCAATGAAATGGCTAATAAGTAATTAGCCATGGAAGAGTGACTCCACTATAATTGTATGGCCAAGGATTTGCCACCCCTTTTGAAGGTTTGACCTTATGGAAGAAATAATTAACATCACTCTTTATCTTTGGATATTATAGATGGCAAATAAGGTCTGGCTATAAAAAAAACCATTTCTGACAAATGAATCTTTGGAAGGATTACTAAAAAGTGGATGCCTTCAATCTAGCCAAAAATATTTATTAAGTCCTGACCTTAAGGTAGTTTTACGGGGAATCTAAAATAATTTTGTACTGTTTTTGACTTCCAATAATATACAGGTTTACAGATAATAATTATGAAAATCAGGATGTGACAAGAGGGATGCAGAAAAATTTTTATACCGTATACAGAGAAAGGATCTGGAAAAGTTTCAAGAAAAAAATAATACTTAAGCTGCCCTTTGAAAAATGGTCAGAAATTCAATGGATGAGATAGGGATGGTGGGTGAGAAATGCAAGATCACAGACTGTTTCCCACAAGTAGAATCATATTAAAGTGAAAGCAAAAGTGTTAGCTGCTCAGTTGTCCAACTCTTCACAACCCCGTGGACTATAGCCCTCTGGTTCCTCTGTCCGCGGAATTCTCCAGGCCAGAATACGGGAGTGGGTAGCCATTCCCTTCTCCAGGGGCTCTTCCTGACCCAGGGATTGAATTTGGGTCTCCTGTGTTGCACAGAAGACTTAAATCTTCATTTGTACTAATTATAGGTGGTAGTTACAAGGAAACAGCCACCTCTTTAGTTCTATTTTCCCCAATTTTTTGAAATCATTTGTTTGGAGACAGGTTAATGTGGGTTTTGAGACAAACAAGGTTTCTATAAGTTAGAGAAATATTAGGGTAAGTAAGGTTAAATCCACTTCATTACTGAGTGCTCTTCAGCCCACAGGATATGCAAATAAGCTTCCCGACTCTAAGGCAAGGGTATCGAATAAATAATTTTTCAAATGTGAATAAAGAGTTTTTCAAATGTAAATAAAGGCCCAACTTCCTCATGTTTGATCACTTGCTTTACATCTTAAGAATAGTTTACCTTTGCTCAATTTCAAAATGTTGCTTTGATATTTAAGTATTTCTATTTCTATTTTATCTTTTTTAAGATTTTTAAATGTGGGATATTTTAAAAATCTTTATTGAATTTGTTTTCAATATTGCTTCCATTTATGTTTTGGGTTTTTGGCCCCAAGGTATATGAGATCTTAACTCCCCAACCAGGGATCAAACCTGTACCCTCTACATTAGAAGGTGAAGTCTTAACTGTGGTAACCCAAGGATGAAAAAGTAGATAAAACCAAGGAGGGTCTTGGAATGCAGGAATGAAAAAAACAGACCCTTACCATCCTTCCCTCCCTCATGTTGTAACTATTAATGGATTTCAGGTCCTCCTGAGCAGTATAACCTGTCTCCCCTCCTACCCTATAGGGAGAAGGCATTTGCCTTACTCCTCCCCCCACCCAGTATACATGCCTCATCCAATCAGCAAATTACCCACAAGACCCCTATCCCATGCCTTGTATGCTGGGTATCAAAGTGGACTAAAGACCCTTGTCAAACCTGAGTTCTCCCTTGAGCTGGCCCGCTGTTCTAACAGCGTCTCCCACTCTAATAAACTTTATTTTCCTTTCATTCTGTCTCATGTCTGGAAATTCTTTTCCAGCCCATGCCCGGACCATGACATTAACCACTGGACCACCAGGGAAGTACTTTAAGCATTTTTAAATGCATCAAACATGACAGATGTCACATGAGCATAGTTAGCTCTAACAAATGTTTAGGGCCATCACTGAGATGCTGGAGGTTATTTGGACCAAGAACAATGGATTTTTCTTTTGATTGCTACACTATCCGAGGCTTAAATTGGAAAGTCATTGTTACGAAGCAGTGTAAATCCAGAAAAATATCAGGCCTTTTGCCACAAGAACAGACTATCGATTTTTGAACTAGAAACAATATCTGAACCCATCAAGAAAGAGGAGACAGGGCCAGTTTGGATATAAAAATACCAAGTCACACACAGGGCTATGAGACAGAGTCTTTGACAACTCACATTTGCTTGATGGGGACTGAGAAAATGGGTCAGAAATATTGGTAGAAGATCCCTGATGAAGTAGAAGGAAATCAAAATGAATAAATGAATATAAAGGGCTGGTTATTAATATACTACACATTTCAGACACAGCATGGAGTCTCAGCAAAGCCTCCTGGTGCAGCCTATAGAATGAATAATAAATAAATGAACTATGGGAGGTTCAAGATGGAGGGGACACATGTATACCTAGGGTTGATTCATGATGTATGGCAGAAACCAACACAATAGGTAACACAATTATCCTTCAATCAAAATAAATTTTGAAAACAAATAAAATTATGAGGAAAAACATACATTGTCTCTAAAAAAAAAGATAATCATATCAAAGCTTCCCTTATTGGCCGAGTTTCTGATTCTTTCACAGTCTGACGTAGATGCCAACCCTCATATTTTCAGTCCCAGAAGCTTGGTAGATTTCTCCCTACCCTGAGTGTAACAGAAACTGTCACAGTAGAAAGTAAAACGATTTGCAAAGAATTTATATATCCAACACAGAAAAAACTACTTTAGAAAGTGTATCCAGCCTCTTAACACATCACAATGAATGAAAGCAGAGGAACTTAAGCAAAGGAAAAGACAACAAAAGGTCTTATCTAACCATATCAAATAGCCATTTCCAAAGATGATGCCTGGTAAATTCTCTTATTTGTACAAAAATTTCTTTTCACTTATTCAAATGTGCTTTGAGTAACTCAGTGTTTCAATTAAGTATCCTACTTCTGTGCAAACACACAGGTGTATATAGATGTATAGACCATAAATTAGGTGATATTTACTGAGTACGTACCATGAGCCAGGCACTGTTCTAAGTTCTTTATGAATATAAACATCCCTATAATGCTGGTGGTACTATTCCATTTTACAGATAAAGATATTGAGGCACAGAGATGTTAAGTGACTTACTCAATGTGGCTAGTAGGTGGTGAAGCTATGATTGGAACCCCAACCATCTGCCTCCACATCCAACACTCTTAAATTATTAATGATATTCCTTCCACTTGTATATCACTATGATGCTTCAGAAAAATTTGATTCTGAACACTTAGACCCTGCTCAGGTATTAAAACAAAATTGCTGAACAAAATCTTTAGCTTCCTCTTTTATAATAAGCTAGATTAGGGAAAACATTGCTAATAACTTGTAGAGGGTCAGACTAGTAATTTTTCCTTTTGAAAAACAACAATAAAAACATGATGTGTCATTTATATCTAATCTGGGGAGTAACCTGGCCTTCCTTTCTCAGATCTGCCAGCAAAAGGTTAGCTTAGTGTTTGAGTAGGCAAGTTGCCTACATTCAAAATGACATAGATAACTGACACAATTAGAGAGAAAATTGAGAGCGTTCCTGTTTTTCCAGAATTATCGAGGGAACTACTACAGTTCTTCATTTCCCTTTGGCAGATGACCCGCCGGCCAAATACCCATTAGCCTCCTTCCTCATATCTTACCTGCTTTAACTTCATGATCCCGGGCAATGCTATTCATTACAATGCTGGTTTTACTACCACCAGACTGCTCATTATGAATGACCTGTGTGTACACTCTTGCATCTCTAGCAAAAGAACAAAAGACAAAAGAGAACTCGCTAATTTTCCAATGAGCTCTTGAAAATTCCTTGCTTATTTCACAGAATGTATCATGGCTGATAAATTTCATCAACTCAGCATCACAAAAATAAACATAAGCACAGTTTCATGCGAGCCATTTTGGTGTATAAGCGACGCATCACATGTCTTTGCTTGCCTTTGACCCACCCTCTAAGGAGCTTGACCGGTGGGGTATACCCTCACTCTGGACTCCCTCTGCAACTCCCTAGTGCTTGTTTAAAACCAACAGCACATTCTTGTTGGTCCAGCTTCTGGGGCCTGTGCATTAGGACAGTCTCCAAGACTTCATGGGGACTAGTGAAAGTGTTAGTCGCTCAGTCGTGTCCTGACTCTTTGCGACCCCAAGGACTGTAGCCCGCCAGGCTCCTCTGTCCATGGGATTCTCCAGGCAAGAATACTGCAGTGGGTTGCTATTTCCTTCTTTAGGGGATCTTCCTGACCAGGGTTTGAACCTGGGTCTCCTGCACGGCAGGCAGATTCTTTACCATCTGAACCATCATCTGTCCTAAAAGCAATGAACCAGATTATCAGATAGATGCAGCTTCACTTTAACCACCATCCGTCTACCTTCTTGCTTCTGGCATTTCTTCTCTTTCTGGGATTTCTTCACCTGCCTGCCTCCCAGGACTTCGGCACAACAGTCACTTTCCCAACTAAACAAAAAGTCTATCCAGGAAGGGGGTCAAATTAACATGTTTAAAACTTGGTGTGAATAAATTACTGCTACCCAGGGTATGAGCTCCTCTATCTAATTGTAGAAAACAGATTAGATTTTGGAAAAGGCAATGTTCCCAGGACCCCTGAAATTATTCCACATACAGGGGTCACAACTCTACCTACAAATACTGCTCTGGTAATGCAAATGATTAAACAGGCAAGAGTCAGACAAAAGGGAGGAGTGAGACCCGGGGCACTCTGGAGACCTCACACTTTCTCCAAAGCTGTTGCTACTGTTGTCATGTAAGACTATAACCCTAGTCTTGCCAGTTATTCCACGTTTTTTTTTTTTAATGGAAGTGGCAGTATGCCCTGTTATGTGATTTTCTTCTACTTTTTAAGTGTTGGCAATCAATCAAAGATTTAAATAATTAGTCTTTTAAAATCAGGCCTTATGAAAACACACTGTGGATCTGAGCTATCCCAGGGACATGCACTTTGAGACATCTGCCTTGGACAGTGATGTCCTCTCTGTCTGGTCCTTAACCCCGAGGCCCACAGCTCCTGCATATTTAAGCTGTGTATGGTGATGGTCCGGAAGCTGCTCTGGCTCTAGAGCTGGTCATTAATATTTTTTTTTTTTCACAAGAAGAATGCTTTGTGGTCTTCAATGCACCATCAATGCACAACCTTATTTAATTTTTACAATCATCGGTCAGAATACTCTTCTTGACTATATGCTGATCTATTACTATCTGCTTGGCTACGATTAAACACGCGGGGCAGTAGGAAAGAATCCACCTGCAAATGCAGAGACACAAGAGATGTGGGTTCGATCCCTGGGTCAGGAAGATCCCTGGAGAAGGAAATGGCAACCCACTACAGTATTCTTGCCTGGGAAATCCCATGGACAGAGGAGCCTGGCAGGCTCCAGTCCATGGGGTCACAAAGAGTTGGACATGACTGAGGACTCATATTCATATATACACATGTATACATATATACATCTATATTATATATGATGTTATATGATTATATGCTATAAACTGATATGCTGACAGCAAAGTTTTCCCCAAATTCGTAAAGGAAAACTACATAATTTGCACACAGTGAGTAAGACTAGGTTATGCAGAAAGGATGAACGACAGAAGATGAAAAGCTTGGATAGCATTACCAACTCAATGGACATGAGTTTGAGCAAGCTCCAGGAGTTGATGATGGACAGGGAAGCTGGCATGCTGCAGTTCATTGGGTCGCAGAGTCGGATGCAACTGAGCGACTGAACTGAACTGCACAGAAAGAGACTCTGGAGATTAAATATTTCCTAGGTCAGAAATTAAAAGGGCAAGAATTTGGTTATAATCTAATAGGCAGTTTGAAGAACTTAATATGAGAATATATTGATCTCTTAGTAATGCCAAAATAATTCTGATAATTCTGATGCCAGAGAGGAAATGTCCATTCTCTGGAGGGAGAGGATATTTTGACTCAAACATATAACCCAGCATGGCCTGTCCCAGAGGGAGATAAACAAATTATTATCAGAAAATTAACCTGCTGGTTTATCAGAGCCTAGAATCTTTTATTATGATTCAGTGTTTACAAATAATCCCTTGATCATAATTCAGCATTTATTTGTTTTTTTTTTTTTTTTTAAGAGTGGATGCATTGGCTGAAAGAAATGGTTATTTACCTCACTTGGCAGTCATATTTCTTGCTGTAAATTTATAAACTGGCAATCAGGGGTTTAAGTCAAAGTCCCGAGAGCATGCTAAGAGCTGGCCTCCAACAAAGGATCAGCTCACAGAGTGCTGGCCAAAATCAAGACTCAGGGCCTGGAAAGCCAAGGACCAGACCCTCAGTTGCGATAGATTCGGCAAAGTCAATGTCATCTACTGAAGGCGCCTGGCCGCCAGTTGGCTGCTGTCCTGCTAACTCCCTCACCACCTCTCCCATCCTCAACCCCTTCTCCCCATCATATCACTTCTTTATAATCACTTTTATTGAGATATAAATCATGTAGCATAAAATTCATCCATTAGAAAATGTACAACCAAGCCACTTTTAGTGTATTTACAGAGTGCAATATGATCAAATCTCATTTTAGAACTTTTTTTAGTTCTAAAACAAGTCTTATAAAGAAAACAAGTCTGTGCTGTGCTTAACTGTGTCCAGCTCTTTGTGACCCCATGGACTGTAGCCCACCAGGCTCCTTTGTCCATGGGGATTCTCAAGGCAAGAATACTGGAGAGGGTTGCTATGCCCTCCTCCAGGGGATGTTCCCAACCCAGGGATTGAGCCCAGGTCTCCCACATTGCAGGCAGATTCTTTACCATCTGAGCCACCAGGGAAGCCCAAGAATACTGGAGTGGTAGCCTATCCCTTCTCCAGGGGATTTTCCCAACCCAGGAATCGAACCTGGGTCTCCTGCCCTGCAGGTGGATTCTTTACCAGCTGAGCTACCAGGGAAGCCTGAAAACAAGCCTATTAGCAGTCATTCCCCACCCAACCCAGTTCTAGGCATTTGCCGACTCTGTATAATTCATATAAATGGAATCATCCAATATGAAGTCCTTCGTGGCTGGCCTCTGTCTCTGATACCATGTTTCTGAGGCTTGTCTCTCTGTGTGTATCAGTACTTCAGTACTGCCGCTATGAAGACTTAGAGAATGATTGTTGTGGCCAAAACCCAAAACTGCTGGTGATGTAGTTTTTTTGTTGCTGTTGATATTCATTTCTCTTACTCCAGTGATTTTTTTTAAAAAAAGAAACTTAAAATGTAATATTTAGCCAAGTGTTCCCATACTGGAGAACTTCGTTATTATTGATTTCCCTGGTGCAACGGAGTTTTCTCTGTGAGGTAGTGTGATCCTTAAGCTTTTTATTATTTTAAAGTGTGCTCTGGGGACTTCTGAGGTGGTGCTAGTACTGGTAAAGAACCTGCCTGCCTGTGCAGGAGACATAAGAGATGCAGGTTCGATCCCTGGGTCAGGAAGATCCCCTGGAGGAGGAAATGGCAACCCACTCCAGTATTCTTGCCTGGGAAACCCCACGGACAGAGGAGCCTGGTGGGCTACAGTCCACAGGATAGCAAAGAGTCAGACACGACTGAAGTGACTTAACACAGCACATAGTTGATTTAAAATCCTCTACTTAATTTAAATAACATGGTTTCTTTTTAAAAATGTACACTGTCCCTCTTTTTGTTATTAGGTTCATTTTTGCACATCCTTGCCCTTCCCTAAGGAAGGATATAAGCATCTGAATGCAGAGTTCCAAAGAATAGCAAGAAGAGATAAGAAAGCCTTCCTCAGCGATCAATGCAAAGAAATAGAGGAAAACAACAGAATGGGAAAGACTAGAGATCTCTTCAAGAAAATTAGAGATGCCAAGGGAACATTTCATGCAAAGATGGGCTTGATAAAGGACAGAAATGGTATGGACCTAACAGAAGCAGAAGATATTAAGAAGAGGTGGCAAGAATACATGGAAAAACTGTACAAAAAAGATCTTC
>SJYT01012403.1:515032-564983 GCA_006410635.1 Cephalophus harveyi
GGGGTCACACAGAGTCGGACACGACTGAAGTGACTTAGCAGCAGCAGAGAAAAGACTAGAAAGCAATTGTTCTAGACTGAATATCTGTGTCCTGCCTTCAGATTCAGATATTGAAACTCTATCCCTCCCCTGGGGGATTCTCAGGTGGCACAATGGTAAAGAATCCATCTGCCAGTGCAAGAGACACAGGTTCAACCCTTGGATTGGGAAGATCCCCTAGGGTCGAAAATGGCAACCCACTCAAGTATTCTTGCCTGGAAAATTCCATGGACAGAGGAGCCTGGCAGGCTACAGTCAATGGGGTCACAAAAAGGAGTCAGACATGACTGAGCAACTAAGCAACAACAACAACCTTTCTATCAAACAGTCCTAGGCGTTGAAGTGACCTAGAGTATTCTTTGGAAGCTCAAAGAGGAGTATTACAGTCATGGAAATAGAATAAAGGAACTTCTGGAAAGGACCTGACTGCAATCTGAAGGAATCTGAAAATGTATGAGTAGATGGTGTATGTCTCTAAGGAACACCACCCCAATCTGTCTCCACGTGTTGGGTGCCATCTTTCTCATCCTCTCTCTTATTCCAAATTCTCTGATCTTTGCAATTAACTACCTACTGGAGCCACTCACTAAGGATGGAGTATTACTGAGGCATTTGAGAGATGGGAAAAAGATTTCATTCAAAGAAGGAACCAAGACAGGACTTTTAGGACACAGAGCATCAGACATAAACTTAGATTTACAGGTTCATAAATCTGAATTTTTTTTTCCAGACAGAATTCTACTCTAAGAATTCACTCATACTAAGTTAAAATAATGTTGTTGCTGTTCTAGTCACTAAGTCGTGTCCAGCACTTTCGAAAACCTATGTATTCTAGCCCGCCATGCTCCTCTGTCCATGGGATTCCCCAGGCAATAATACTGGAGTGGGTTGCCATTTCCTTCTCCAGGAGCTCTTCCCAATGCAGGGAACAAACCCATATCCCCTGCATTGGCAAGTGGATTCTTTACCACTGAGCCGTTTGGTTTATAATCTGGAATGCTACTTCATATGCATTTGCAATGTATAACACAGGTACGGCTAGAAAATACAGCTAGAAATTCACAATCACTCAGGAGTTACTCTCCCTGATGGGAAAACCAATTTTTATAGTGAAAAATTCAATTTCTGAAAATAGACTAAGAATGAAGAAGTTGTTGCCATTAAAGCTTTTCCTCTGTTGTGTTCACTGCTTTCTTTCCAGCATTTTCCCTAGAACAATGCCGGATACAGTACTTGCCCAATAAACTGAGTTGAATAAAAAAATGAAAGAACAAAGGAAGGAAGGAGGAGATGGCATGGGAACGGGAGGAGAGGTGGAAATGAGGGCGGAGGGAGATTTCAGGGGCTAGCGTCATCAGCCGGCTGAAGCCTGACTCCCCTGTCACTGCCAACCAAGGCTAGCCATGCAACGTGATCAGTCTTGCTGTCAGACGCGCAGTCTCTGCATCCCGGGACAGGTTGTTGCCCAGGGGTAAATTCTTGTTTCAACAAACATTCCATAGGCAGAATCTGAAAGAGGTCTAGAGCCTGGAGAAATGGGACATTGGAGGAACTTAGCCTCAGTCCTTCCTGCCCCAGGCAGCTCTGTCTACAAAGTTCACTTACACAGTGGACTCTGCTTTCCCATTCAACTCCGTATTTTGGCTGCTGTTGTTTTAATTTAAACTCCCATCACTGTAGAAAATACCAAGTATTTACAAATGATAAGCTTTCATCTTAAATATTAGATCAGGGGAGAATGCTTAAATGAGTTCAGAACTGGATTTCTGATTTTTTAAACTAAACTTTCTTACATTAGATTTTACAATAATACCTGTCTGTCCTTAACAATCAGCTGAAGGGTTAAAAGTCTCTGATTCTCCAATGGTATGGCTTCTCTTAAACATTTAATCTCATCACTTAGTACCAAATCCACTACAGAAATTATATACAGTATGAATGTTCCCCTTTAACCAGCTCTTCCCATTCCAGCATGATCATGGTTGACCATTAAATTCATAGCCTTCCAATTCTTTTTAATGCCTTAATATTTTCATAAGAATATATTCTCATCTAAGAGGACGTAGGGTTATTTATATAAGGTTGTGTTTTTAAAAATAAATGGGATCTTACTATATGTTTTACTCTGTACTTTTTTCACTTAAGAATACCTTTAGAAATAATCATGTGCCAAAGCATATAGGGCTACCTCATTCTTTCTAGTAGCTCTATAGTTTTCTACAATATGGATATTCCATAGTGTATTGTACCATTCTCAATGGATGGTCATTTAGGCTGTTTCCAACTTTTATTTTTAGTGAATCTTTCTTTGAAAATTTTTATGCACATAGGCAATTAAGTATAAATACAGGACAGACTGCTAGAGTTGGAATTGTTGAGTCAAAGAACATATGTACCTAATCCTTTAATAAAAAAAGTTTAACTTCTGTCCAAAAAGAATATTCAAATGTACACTACTCTCCAATGTCTCTATGAGTCTCCATTTCCATGCACCAGTGCCAACACTGAAAGTTATTGATCTTTTTATTATTTACTATCAGATAATTTTAAAAATTATACCTCATTTACATTGCCTTGGTAATTAAGTAGACCAAGTATAAGTTTACATGTATTTCAGTCATATATATATTTGGCTCCATCTCCTTTAAATTAGACCATTAATATATATTTGGCTCCTTTCCTATAAATGTGATCATTATTCTCTTGAGTTATTGTTTTTTCTTATAGATTTATATTTGTATATTTTTAATATCAATCTTTTATCTGCTACACATGCAATAGCTATTTTTCTTCAACCTTAGATTTGCCCTTTTTATTTGCCTATGGTATTTTTTTCCTGGTTCAGAAAAAAAATGTTTAATTATGTTACCAAAAGTAAACATACTATGAATGTCCCAGCTGAGTACCTAGAGAGAGTTTCTAGGCATGCTGCAGAGAAGGGAAACCCAGGCAGAAGCTGGCAGTCCTCCTGAGTTGAGGGGACAGAGTTGAAAGTCCAGGGAAGGCAGGGTATCAGACGGAAGAGAACCGCACAGAGAGAAACCTCCAGAGATCTGCAGCCTGTGCTCTGGGAGAATCCAGCTGAGCGCTATCAGTGCCTGTGTGGGAGGAAACTAACCGAGGCCAAGAAAAGAACCCACCTGAAAGGTCACCGTGGACAGTGCCCAGAGCCCACACAGGGCAGGCAGCGAGATCAGAAAACCTCAGAGTTCAGGAGCATTGGTTAGGATGCTAAGAAGGCGCTTACCTCAGTAATGATCCACAGGAATCAAAGCATTTCCAAGTAACTTAGCTATGTTGCAGAACAAAGCTTAAAAAGACTTCTAGGAATACAAAAGTCTAGCAATGAATAAGGTAAAATGTGAATTGCCTGGCATTTAACAATAAATTACACAGCATTCAAAGAGGTACAATGTTTAATGAGGAGGAAATCAATCAATCAAGCCTGACCCAGAAAACAACACAGATTTTAGGATTGGTAGAACAAGACACTGAAGCGGTTATTACAACTGTGTTCCATATGTTTGAGAAGCTAACAACTGAATATGTTAAGTCTGAACATGTTAAGTAGAGTCATGAAAGATATTTAAGACCTAAATAAAACTTCTAAAAATTAAGTGTGAAGTAAAAATACAGTGGATGAGATTAATGGCAGATTAGATATTGCCAGTAATAACAAAAAATAGTGAACATGAAAACATAGCAATAGAAACTAGATTGTGAAAATAACTGGTGGCAAAAAAGGAATACGACATCAGTGAACTGAAGACAACTTCAAGTGATCAAATAGACATGCAACTGCTTACACAAAAAAGAGGAGAGGGCGAGGGGATCTCATATACACCCATGGTGGATTCATGTCAATGTATGGCAAAACCAATACGGTATTGTAAAGAAAAATAAAGTAATAATTAAAAAAAAAAAGAAAGAAAATGGCCAAGATCTTTGCAAAGTTGATGAAAACATTTACAGCTGTAGAGACCAAAGATCCACAGAAGAAATCAGATGCATAAGAAATATGAAGAAAATTACAGTAAGGCCACCATTATCAAATATCTTAAAAGCAGTGGTAAGAAGAGAATCTTAAAAGCAGAGAAAAAAATATATTATGTACTGAGGAATAAAGGAAAGAATGACAGCAGATTTCTCAGAAGAAACAAAGCAAGCTAAAAGACAAAGCAGCATCAACTTAGAAAGTATTGAAAGAATAATACCATCAACCTAGAATTATTTCCTTGGTGAAAGTACCTTTTGAAAATCATGTACAAATGTGAAAGTTGGACCATAAAGATAGCTGAGCACTGAAGAATTGATGCTTTCAAATTGGGGTGCTGAAGAAGACTCTTGAAAGTCCCCTGGAATGCGAGGAAATCAAACTAGTCAATCCTAAAGGAAATCAACTCTGAATATTCATTAGAAGGACTGATGTTGAAACTGAAGCTCTGAAACTTTGGCCACCTGATGAGAAGAGCTGATTCATTGGAAAAGACCCTGATGCTGGGAAACATTGAAAGCAAAAGAAGCAGGCAGCAGAGGATGAGATGGTTAGATACCATCATCAACTCAAGGGACATTAATTTCAACAACTCCAGGAGACAGTGAAGGACAGAGGAGCCTGTTGTGCTGCAGTCCATGGGGTCTCAGAGAGTCGGACATGACTTAGCTATCAAACAACAATAAATATTAATAATTAGACTTATAGAATTAACTGGTACAATATAGGATTTTTAAAGCTTTTTTGAAAAGGTTATTCAAAGTTTTCTAAGTTTTAAGGATTGGATCCTGATTTGAAAGCAAAATTAGTAGGAGCACCAAGATAGAAGTAGCTTCTATCCTATTATTAAATAAAGCTATGGTGAATAAATTGTTTAAGGTTTCTATTTCTTCCCAAGATGACAGATCCCCAGTGCTGCAAATATTGTGACATTTAAATCACACAGTCATATTTAGGTGTTGTTCAGTGTAACAGTTGCCAGATAACACCGACTATTATGGAATTAAATGGAATTAGATCATTGAAAGAAAGAAAATGAAGTCGCTCAGTCATGCCTGACTCTTTGCGACCCCGTGGACAGTACCCTGCACCAAGCTCCTCCATCCATGGGATTTTCCAGGCAAGAGTACTGGAGTGGGTTGCCATTTCCTTCTCCAGGGAATCTTCCTGACCCAGGGATCGAACCCAGGTCTCCTGCATTGTAGACAGACGCTTTACCATCTGAGCCACTGCTTATTCCCTTAGTGTTTATCTAATCAGAACAACTAATATAAAACAACTAAATTGAGAAAAGATGGGCCAACCAAAGCCAACTATGAGGAAAATAAACACGAAGTTGTAATTTTTTTTCACTTATCTGATACACTTTCCTTTTATTTCAAAGTAAATGACTTTATAGCAACAGCCCATATGCACTTTCAATTAATTATCTGAGTTTCAGGGAATTTGAAATTAATTTAAAACTGTTTGTGATGAATGGATTTATTAATTATGGGAGGTATCATGACAGGCAAGTAACTAACTGGAATGTCAGAGATTGGGGCACCTGTATTTCAAACCTTTCAATCACAAGTCCTTTCCAAAGACACAACTGCAGGTGTGCTAGGAAACCCACCTGAGGCTTGCCTTTGCTTTCTATGGGCTCCACAGCCAAGCAAGTTGGAAGGAGGCATCTTGATGGATGTAAAATAAAGGAAGCATGTCATGTGGTTGCTAGTCTCTTCTCCACGTGGGACCACATCTGCTTAAATGTCCCAGAGTTCCCTGGACATGGTAAGCTATCGGCTCTCTCTGCCAACACCCGTCTTGGGCAAGGTGCCCATATTCCTCCAGTACCATGTTTCTATCTGTTGTAAGTCACAGGAACCTCTACCACTTGATTTCCCAAGATGGTCAATGGGAAGAAATCTGGGGGAAAAAAAAATGACTGTAGGGGAAAAAAATGCTAAAAATTTTAAGTGTATCTAACAAAGGAGACACAAAGGAAAAGGAGCGGAGACTAAAAACTTAGAATTGGCTGGTATGCATGCATTTACACTCTTAAGTAATAACCTTTCATTAGTTTAGGGCATTTAATAGTGCAGATTTAATAAGATAAACAAAGTCTTACAGCTCTGAAATAGGAAAAGGCAAATATTCACACTTATTTCCACATTTCAGTGGGCTCTATTATTATATTTGCAGTGATGCAGCAATAAAATTAGAACATCAAAACCTGCACCTTTGTCTTCACTCTAGAAACTGATTAATGTCAAAATGTCACATCCTTTTCACTGTCAATAAACAGAGACTAGCAGCTGTTAATTCTCTGAAGGGCTTTAATAGCATAGAAGAAACTGAATTAATTGATACCTTCTTAATCAGTTGGATTTTCAAGGGTTCAGTTTTTTAAAGAAGGTTATATAATCTTAAGGACTGAGAAAAAAAGCAAAGGAAATTATTTATATAACAGTTTCTACATAGGAAGAATCTACTATACCCTGAAATGTACAGCTGGGAGGAAAGGGGAGATGGTTTGATGCTTTTTGTCAATCACATTTCTGAGCTTCTCATCTGTTTTGTTCCTGGGATGAAGTCTTTATGGCTTGTATCTTTAAAGTATCATGATGCCAAATTACATGACTCAGATCTGCTCCAACCCGCTCTGAGGGACAACTTTGAAATAAAATTAGAAATGGCACACTAATCCTTGGCTTTTTATTATAATTTTATTTTATTTTTAAGTAGCACTTACATTATAACAAAATGCCCCTTGTGTCTGCTAGACTCCCGTATAAATGAAGTGGAAATTAGATACACAAGCCTGCAGACTACATTCAATCATGGAAAACCTTCATTCTTGTGTAAATTAAAATGATCCTCTGCACAGATGCAAAAGAACTCATCCAAGTAAAAACATTTACATGTAATTTACAGAATGCTTTCTCCCTTGGAAGCAATTGCTTCCCCCAGCATCATAAAAACCTACATTTTAAATGTTGACTAATGCTCAAAGACACTGAACCAAGCTAATAAACTGCAGAAAATGAAAGAGATCCAAATGGGAAAATGTAAAATAACCATATATTTTGATCTTCTCAGGAAATGTTTATCTGACAGTAATTTTAGGTACTGTATTAAATTACTTCATTGATAATTAGTTGTCTTCTCAATTTTGTTTTCTAATAAAAGGGCAAAGTGTATATACAAGATCTCGATCTTTGGTTTTCTTCTAATTTTTTAAATTGGAGTATAATTGCTTTATAATATTGTGTTAGTTTCTGCTGTACAACAGGAATCAGCCATATGTATACATAGATCCCTACCCTCTTGAATCTCCCATCCACCTTCCCATCCCACCCTTCTAGGTGGGATAAGCTGAGCTGAGCTCTTTGCGCTCTACAGTAGCTTCCCATAGCTATCTATTTTACACATGGTAGTGTATATATCGGAGAAGGCAATGGCACCCCACTCCAGTACTCTTGCCTGGAAAATCCCATGGACGGAGGAGCCTGGCAGGCTGTAGTCCATGGGGTCACAAAGAGTCGGGCATGACTGAGTGACTTCACTTTCACTTTTCACTTTCATGCATTAGAGAAGTAAGTGGCAATCCACTCCAGTGTTCTTGCCTGGAGAATCCCAGGGGCAGGGGAGCCTGGTGGGCTGCTGTCTATGGGGTCGCACAGAGTCGGACACGACTGAAGCGGCTTAGCAGCAGCAGTGCATATATGTCAGTGCTCTATCTTTAAATGTGGATGTTTGAATTCTACGAAAGTTTTTATTGTCAACATTTTTCTTAACCCTCAGGCTGGCAGGTCCACAATAATGGCTTCCTTGACATTAAATGGTCTGGTTTGCTGAATAAGTGTTGTATTAACAGAATGAGTGGCTCTTCCCAGTGTCACTCAATGACAACCCCTGCCACAGGTTGTCTAGGAGATGGTTACCTAGACTCAGAGCATGTACTGGACTGCTCACTGCTGTTTTTCCCCTCCCTTGCTTACTGCTTATAACCAACACAGTTCCCAAAGGGACTTTTTTTTTGGCTGGGGCAAGCCACTTCATCTCCCACTTCCTTATTTTCCTCATTTCTAAAATAAGGGTAACAAATAGCTATTTGGGGGTGGGTTGGTAAGAAGAAACATGATAACCTCTAGCTCAGGGCCAAGGAAAATGCTGAGTAATAAAAGGGGATAGAGAGTGGGACAGTTTATCCCAAGCTTGAGTGAAGAAATCCACTGCAACTGAGACAGAAATTTAGCCCTGGGGCTTTTGGCAGCTGAAGTAAAAAGGGAAATAGGATGCATTAAAGAGCTCTCATTATTTTATTAACAGAAGCATTCCCTTTCATCAGAAAAAGAACTCTCTGCATTGATGACCTAGCTCTTCTGAGGATTTTCTCCTGATTTCTATGGGGCAGTGACCAGCATTAGTGCTGGTTATGGAACCCTCCAGACCAGCTCCCTGAAATGCAGAGGAATTCTTCGTGTGTTCTTTTCTCAGACCAACCCCAGACCAAAGCCAAGGGCATCATGTTAAATCCGGAGCTCTGTGAAGACCTGGCTGTGGGAAGCTGGAGTTACACATTCCAAGTATGTAACTTTCCAGCGGCCAGACTGGATGAAACCGACACATTTCTGAGGAGCAGATGTTTGGCGGGTCCCTGGGGCTGCTACTCTCTGCTAGGATTTGACGGGAGCAGGCATTTCTGAATTGAGATGCAGAGCACAGCCAGCAGCTATTGTGTGTTGCTGTAGGAAAGGAGCTCAGGTGGTTTAGCTCTCTGACAAGCGGGAGTCAAGGCCGATGCTTTGCTCTGAGTATCAGTTGCTGAAGGGTCACCTCCGCTGTGTGGAGGCGTGTGGGCAGATGGCAGGTAGGGCAGCAGCTTTGGACTTCAAATGCTCTGGGATGCTGTACTGTGTCCCCTGGAAAGGTGGGACAAGGCCACTGAAGACCATGAGGATTTGATGCACCATTTACCTATTTCTGCCCCGGGGAGCCTTGATGTGGGCCTTGTAGAAAGCTTAATTTTGACCAGGAGAGAGAGCATCTAAATGAACCCGCAGGAGTGACTTAGTCCGTTATCCCACCCCCCACCCAGATAATGAAATGCCTTGCCCTGCTGGGCTGCTTATCACTCTCCCTCTGAATGCTAAGAGCTCCAGCCAAAAACAAAGATCTTGGTTTCCCCATAATTGCCACTGAGCTGTCATTTCTGAAAAGAACTAAGCAATGGATTCTGTTGTGTGTTACAGCCTCTCCTGGGCTGTGATGGTACGATGGAGTGATCCAAATGGAAGAAGGTGTTTATCATCCTATTTGCTAGTGCAGGTGGATATCTGACTTGGTTCACCTAAAACCTGTGTCAAACTGCTTAAGGAAATGTTGAAAAAAAAAAGGAGCTTAAATCCAGCTCAGTGTCCAATGTATTCAGACCTACAAATAAAGACCCTTGCTGAAGGAAGAAACCTTTGACAATGAGAAGGATGTGAAGTTAAGAGTTCTTAAAATCAGAAATATTTCTTCAGAAATCGAGAATAATTACACCAAGAATTGAACCAACATTTGGATTCCTCCACAAGAACTTGCTTCAAAAAGGTACCAGTTTAACTGATGGTAAGGATGTTAAGATGTTAAGTCTGAGTGGCAGGAAAGAGATGCTAAGGAGAAAGCAGGTGGCATGTGGGGGAGGAGATACAGGTATACCACAGAAGAGCCCGGCCCGAGGGAGCAGGCTTCCTAAGTGGGATTATCTGAGGCATTCAAAGAAAACCTCCAGCCCAAAGCCACATTCTCTACAGATTTTGAAAATCCGTTTACAAAGCAATTCTTTCGACTAAGTTTCATCCTCTTTCTGAACTATTATATTAAAATGCTTAGGGAAGGCACAGTATATTAAGTCTCTACCATCTCAGTGTGAATGAGTTTGTCAGAAGCTTTCACCCAATACAACAGAAGTCTGGAAGAATAGAAGGGAGGAGAGCGTGCTTGTGCATGTGTGTGGGGACGGGGAGGGAGGGAGAGACAGAGACAGGGAGAGACATGCAGAGACGAGCATAGACAGAGAGAGGGAGACACAGAGAAATAGAAACAGAGGGAGAGACAGAGGCTTGTACATGCAGAAGAAGAAAACATGTAGGGAATAAATGTAAAGAGACAGACATTGAGACCTGATCTATCTAGACAGCCTTGGACTGGTTACCTGACATCTCAGAATCTCAGCTCCCTCCAGAAAAGGCAGGAATAAAAATGCTTCCTTGTCAATCCACACTGTACAGGATTTTTGTCAAGACTAAAGCAAATAACACACGTAAAGCACTTGGTCCATAGTAGACATGAGATGGTTGGATGGCATCACCGACTCAATGGACATAAGTTTGAGTCCAACTCCGGGAGTTGGTGATGGACAGGGAAGCCTGGTGTGCTGCAGTCCATGGGGTCGCTAAGAGTCAGACACAACTGAGCGACTGAGCTGAACTGAGACATTCTATAAGCATTTATTTTATTACTCATGTTAGTTTCCTCCTTTATCATTTTGCCTAAGAGCTGCCCTAGGAAGAAGCAGGAGGAGAAAGGCAGTAAGGAGTAGCCAGACAAGCCTAAGATGAGAGGAATCTCTGTGCTCCTTCCCATCAACTCCCATATGTGCACAAGGAAAGTAACTACCTCTAGATGTCCAGCACCATGGGTTAGAGCGAGCTAATTTATATTTACATACAATGTTCCATCGGGGAGTCACAATCCATTTGGTTTCTAGGAGAACATGCTTATCTGCACACCATTATTCTTTAAACATTAACTGAGAGCTCGCTGGTAAATGGTCCTTTAGGACAGGCTTTCAAAAACAATCTCCTATAGCTTTTTGTGCACTGTTTTCCAAAGCCTCTGTTAATAACCTCATTTCGATCAGATCTCTTAGTACAAATGAACCTCCCATCAAAACTCTAAGGGCAACCCATGATATTATCTTTGCCAATTGAAATTCTCAAGGTGAAATACATATGTGCTATAATTGGCACCTTTGAAACATCATTTTCCCATGGAAAGCTTTTAGAGTTGCTGCCAGCAAATGCAGCCTGGCAGGTCCAGAAAGGTGAGGTCTGAGTATGAATGCTTCATTACCAGCAGGGTTTTACCCAGGTGACAGAGTTTCAGCTATCTGTCAATCATGCCCATGTCTGGCCTCACAGAACTCGAAAGGCACTAAGCTTGAGGCATCATCCTGTTCAGATAAATAATTACTCTAGCTGAGCCATTTCACGGAAAAGCAAAATTCTGTATCCATATTGCTCGCCCAGGAGCGCTGGTGAAATTCACAGCTTCTTCAGCACAGCATGGAGAGCAGAGCAGTGCATATGGGGAAGCACTAAACAGTGCTAAGAGTCCCAATTTCAAACACAGCTAATGGTTGGACATATCCTTTGTTGATCTGCAATTCCTTTAATTTTGGACAGGAAAGTGACTTTCTCTTTGCGGCAGATGTCATAGCAAAGATTCAGTACCCGAGCCCTTCCTTAAAATAATTCCCTTCCAAAATATTGATTTTTGTGAGTCAAATCCTAAGTTGGATAGTTGGGTCTCACTTATACTGTATATAATAAAAATATTAAAATTAATCACACTCTTATTAGGGTTCTCCAGAGATAAATCAAATAGAACCAACTGTTTTAATATATGTAGCGAGACAGACTGTATACTGTCACCTTGCTTATTTAAATTATGCAGAGTACATCGTGTGAAATGCCAGGCTGGATAGAGCACAAGCTGAAATCAAGATTGCTGGAAGAAATATCAATAACCTCAGATATGCAGATGACATAAGGCACAAAGAGAAGAGGGACTAAAGAGCCTCTTGATAAAGGTGAAAGAGGAGAGTGAAAAAGCTGGCTTAATATTCAACATTCAAAAAACTAAGATCATGGCATTCAGTCCCATCACTTCATGGCAAATAGATGGGGAAATAATGCAAACAGTGACAGACTTTATTTTCTTGGGCTCCAAAATCACTGTAGATGGTGACTGCAGCCA
This sequence comes from Cephalophus harveyi, assembly GCA_006410635.1. Taxonomy (NCBI): domain Eukaryota; kingdom Metazoa; phylum Chordata; class Mammalia; order Artiodactyla; family Bovidae; genus Cephalophus; species Cephalophus harveyi. Next base: position 527,076 of record SJYT01012403.1, read on the forward strand.
TGAAATTAAAAGATGCTTCCTCCTTGAAAAAAAAGCTAGGACAAACCTAGACAGCGTATTAAAAAGCAGAGACATTACTTTGCTGACAAAGGTCAGTCTAGTCAAAGCAGTGGTCTTTCCAGTAGTCATGTATGGATGTGAGAGTTGGACCATAAAGAAGGCTGAGCACTGAAGAATTGATGCCTTCTAACTGGGGTGTTGGAGAAGACTCTTGAGAGTCCCTTGGACTGCAAGGAGATCCAAGCAGTCAATCCTAAAGGAAATCAATCCTGAATATTTATTGGAAGGACTGATGCTGAAGCTGAAACTCCAATACTTTGGCCACCTGATGCAAAGAGCTGACTCATTAGTAAAGACCCTGATGCTGGGAAAGATTGAAGGCAGGAGAAGGGGACGACAGAGGATGAGATAGTTGTTTGGCATCACTGATTCAATGGACATGAGTTTGAGCAAACTCTGGGCTATACTGAAGGACAGGGAAGCCTGGTCTGCTGCAGTCTATGGAATCATAAAGAGTTGGACACAACTGAGCAACTGCAGAACAACAACAACAAGAAAGAGACACAGGCAGACAGTGACAGAGACTGAGATTTTGAAACTTATGTTAAGCCATAAGCTTATGTTATTTTAAAGGTTGGCAACTCTAGAATCTGTGGGAGAGACTGTCAGGCAGAAGATGAGAGAAAAGTTAATGTTGCAATCTTGAGTCCAAAAGCAGTCTTTGGGGATTTCCCTGGTGGTCCAGTGGTTAAGGATCCCCCTTGCAATGCATGGAACTCGTGTTAGATCCTAGACTGGGAACTAAGATTTCACACACCAAAGGGCAAGAAGTCTGAGTGACACAACTAGAGATACACGCACCGAAATGAGAGATCTTGTATCATGCAAAGAAGATCCTGTATTCCATAGTTAGGACCTGATGCAGCCAAGTAAATGCATATATATGTATATACACACACACACACACACATATACAGTCTGTGGGAAGAATTCTTTCTCAAGGGATTTTAGTCTTTTCTCTCAAAGCCTTCAACTGATTGCTGACTGCATGAGGCCCAATCATATTATGGAAGATAATCTGCTTTATTTAAAATCTATTGATTTAAATGCTAATTCTATCTATAAAATATCTTCACAGCAACATCTAGATAGTTATTTAATGAAACACCAAAGCCAGACCAAGTTGGCACATCAAATTATTCATCACACTTGTTAAAACAAATGCATCCAATCCATTTTGACTCTATATTTTTGTCTTTCCTATATATAGTCACCTGGGCCTTCAGGCTTGAGTGCAAGCCTGATAATTTGAAGCTGATATCTCTGTTGTAGTTGAATTAATGAGTTTATCATGTATTATACATTAATTATGGCAAAATATACAAGAATCAGAGAAGGTAATGGCACCCCACTCCAGTATTCTTGCCTGGAAAATCCCATGGATGGAGGAGCCTGGTAGGCTGCAGTCCATGGGGTCGCTGAGTCGGACACAACTGAGTGACTTCACTTTCTCTTTGTACTTCATGCACCGGAGAAGGAAATGACAACCCACTCCAGTGTTCTTGCCTGGAGAATCCCAGGGGCGGGGGAGCCTGGTAGGCTGCCATCTATGGGGTCGCACAGAGTTGGACACAATTGAAGCGACTTAGCAGCAGCAGCAGCAGCATACAAGAATCACCTATTATATCTGAACTGTATTTGATTACAGGATTTCAGTTTGGCTGTAGTGCCTAAGTGTTCATAGGCCTTAAGTTTCAAGTTTTGCTTGGCAGCATAAAATATAATACAGTTGAACTTTGAACAAAATGGGGTTGGGGCACCAACTCTCTTGCAGTCATGTCCTCAATATATATGATCCCTCATCCCCAGAACCAGCCAGCTATGGACTGTATAGTACTGTAGAGCATGTTTTTATTGAAAAAAGAAAAAAAATCCATGTTCAAGTAGACCTGCACAGTTCAAACTCATGTCATTTAAGGATCAACTGTAATATTATCAGGCCTCTGTGCTACAGGCTGAGACAGTAAAGAATCTGCCTGCAATGCAAGAGACCTGGGATCGAACCCTGGGTCAGGAAGATCCCCTGGAGAAGGAAATGACAACCCACTCTAGTATTCCTGCTTGGAGAATCCCATGGTCAAAGGAGTCTGGTGGGCCCCAGTCCACGAGGTCACAAAGAGTCAGACATGACTGAGTGACTAACACACACGAAATATTATTAAGCTCATACTATCTAAAGAATACCTTCATAGCAACATCTAGACGACTATTTAACCAAGCAACTCGGTACCATAGTCAAGCCAAGTTGGCACATCAAATTAATCACTACACTGGTTAAAACAAATGTGCCCAGTGTTCTAGGCACTGTGTACTAGGATTTTACTTGTATTATCTTCTTTAATCCTCATGAAAGAATGAAAATGAAGTTGCTCAATCATGTCTGACTCTTTGCAAACCCATGGACTGTAGCCGACCACGTTCCTCCATCCACAGGTACTGGAGTGGGTTGCCACTTCCTTCTCCAGAGGATCTTCCCAACCCAGGGATCAAACCCAGGTCTCCTGCCTTGTAGGCAGATGCTTTACAGTCTGAGCCACCAGGGAAGTCAATCCTCATGACAACTCTATAAAATATTAATATCTATTGATATCCTTACTAGTGAATTTAAAAAATAACTAAGACTCAATCCCTGGGTCTGGAAGATCCCCAGGAGTAGGAAATGGCAATCTACTCCAGGATTTTGCCTGAAAAATTCCATGACAGAGGAGCTGGCAGTTTACAGTGGATGGGCTTGCAAAGAGTCAGAGATGACTGATTCCCTGAGAACTAAACACTCGTGTGTGTGTGTGTGTGTGTGTGTGTGTATGTGTAGGGGCAGGTAGAATTCAAGAATTGCCCAATGTCTCAATATTAAGTGATGGGTCTATATTCAAATGGAGCCTGTCTGTCTCCAAAATGCAGACTCCTAACCACTGAACTCCAGTGTCTGCCAAAGTTCTTTTCCAAACAATGATTGATGGCTAGGTCAGCTAACTTTAATACAATGATCTTATCATTGTGATTGATCTTTGCAAAGTCACTGACAGGGACAATGTTTGGCTGAAACAGATGCTTGATCACCCTTGATTGCTTACTCCAAACATTCTATTTTCTAACAGTGGTAGTAGAAATAAAATAAAAACTGGCCCCCAAAAGTTTAAAGGAGTCTAGCTCCAAATGAAGACATCAGTCTCCTCCACCAGATCAAAGAGTTTTTTTCTTTAGAACAAAGCAGTATTTTTGTGCTCTGACAATGCAACATGAAGCAAACAGAAGGTAATAGAATTTATTTTCTTTTGTTTTCTCTTGAGTCTTGAATTAGTCAATACAGAGTAACAAAAAGATGTATGTTGAATCAGAGGTGTGGTTCACCAGAGACTGTCAGCCCTTAGTGAACTAAGAATCACAGAATGTCTATGAAAATACAGATTCCTGGGCTTTGTCCCCCGAATCTGATCATTTGCCTAGGCTGCTGCTAAGTCGCTTCAGTTGTGTCCGACTCTGTGCAACCCCATAGACTGCAGCCCACCAGGCTCCCCTGTCTCTGGGATTCTCCAGGCAAGAACACTGGAGTGGGTTGCCCTTTCCTTCTTCAATGCATGAGAGTGAAAAGTGAAAGTGAAGTTGCTCAGTCATGTCCGACTTCCCGACCCTGTGGACTGCAGCCTACCAGGCTCCTCCGTCCATGGGATTTTCCAGGCAAGAATACTGGAGTGGGGTGCCATTGCCTTCTCCTTGCCTAGGCTGAGGAACCAGCAATTATCAGGGAGTGCTTCTCACATATTCACTGGCACATTTCTGGAAACTGCTAACTAGAAGCTTTTGTTGCTATTGTTCAGTTGCTCAGTCATGTCCAACTCTTTGTGACCTCATAAACTGCAGTACACCAGGCTTCCCTGTCCTTCACTATCTCCTAGAATTTGCTTAAACTCATGTATATTGAGTGGATGATACGATCTGACCATCTCATCCTCTGTCACCACTTTCTTATCTTGTCCTCAATCTTTTCCAGCATCAGGGTCTTTACTAATGAGTCCTCTTCAGGTCAGGTGGCCAAAGTATTGGAGCTTCAGCTTCAGCATCAGTCCTTCTAGTGAATATTCAGGACTGATTTCCTTTACGTTTGACTGGTTTGATCTCCTTGCTGTCCAAGGGACTCCCAAGAGTCTTCTCTAGTACCACAGTTTGAAGGCATCAGTTCTTTGGTGCTCAGCCTTTTTGATTGTCCAGCTCTCATATCCATACCTGACTACTGGAAAAACCATAACTTTGACTATACAGACCTTTGTCAGCAAAGTATGTCTCTGCTTTTTAATATGGGGTCTAGGTTTGTCATAGCTTTTCTTCCAAGGAGCAAACATCCTTTAATTTCATGGCTGCAGTCACCATCTGTAGTGATTTTGGAGCCCAAGGAAATAAAGTCTGTCAGTGTTTGCATTGTTTCCCCATCTATTTGCTATGAAGTGATGGGGCTGGATGGCATGATCTGAGTTTTTTGAATATTGAGTTTTAGTGACTGGTTACTCCAAAACAAAACTTACCAAGGAGTGAGAAACTCTAAGGATTCAGGGCCCTCTCGGTTCCTCATATCTTCCCTCCCAGGACAGGCAGCATAATTTGCAGGGCTCAGTGCAAAATGAAAATGCAGGACCCCTTGTTCAAAAGTTACCAAGAATTTCAAGATGGCGACAGTAAGGTATCGCAATTCCCTTACACATGAATCTTCAAGTTGCAAACTTTCAAAGATGTGAACATGTATTCACATGACCAACTGTGTAAGTTAGTTCATGTGCTTGGTGTACATTGTCACAAGAATGCATCCTCTACAAGCAGTTGTGCTTTTGCACACTTTACAGTATTGTATAGAGTAAGTAAGGAATCTTTACTTCAAGCCCAGGATGTCTGGAAGCAAGTGTAAAGACAGCTATATATAGCCAATTGTGTTAGTTGAGTACATAGGCTAACTTGGTTGGACTTATGAGCAACTTGGATTTACAAACACACTCTCAGAACAGAGCTCATTTTTATGTAGGGAACTTACTGTATTCAACAAAGCATGGGGTCCCTCTGAGTGTGGAGTCATGTGCAACTGTACAAGTTGAATGCCCATGATGGCCTTATTTCCCCTGTAGTGTTCTGGGGTTTATGAGACTCAGATGACAAGAGAACGCAAGAGAAGAAGGATGAGAACAATGGAAGGAAAAATTTCAATGTAGCTGTTGACACTTTTGGGCAGGTTGAACTTGAATGTATACAACAGATGTTTGGAGGTATGAAGAAAGTCTTCACTTATAGACAGTAAGAGATTTAAGTAAGGCCACTATTAAGCCACTTCCCTGTTAGTATGGGTCACTGTACTATTTCTGGTGACTTAGGACTCACTGCCATCCTCATCACATAATTCATACTTTTAAAATATGTCATTTGGTTTTGGAAAGAAATAGTGCATGTAACTCAAATCAGAATAAATCTGACAAGCATAAAGTTACTGGTAAAATTTGAGAGATTCCTTGGGGGAATTCTTAAATTATAATTTATTATTATCTTAAATAAAGAGGTTTGAAACTTCAACTTCTAAATGCAAATGCAAATTTGAAAAGGTAAGTGAATGACCAATAGATGGTTAAAAAAGAGCAACATGGGAAAAATGGGACACAATTAAGGGAGTTCATCTGTTACTATTTGGGCCTTTTCTCAGAGTGATGTGACACAGGCTTCCCAGAAAACTCTAAACACAGCTTAACATAATCTTCAGTTCTTCTTCAAAGTCTTACCCAAATCCCACAGACTTTATGAATCTGTCATTATAAATAACTACAATCACAAAGGATCACTGAAATTAAAGTAAAACCAAATGCTGATATTACAACATTTATTTTTTGAGAAAAGTCCAAATGTTTATGCTGGCCTCTCCCACCCCTGAAACACTCTTGCTCACCATCTTCAAAAGGACTATTAATGCTGTGAGTTCTGATGCTGAAAGCACAGAGCACCTCTTTACAGATAAATTTTCTCTCAGTAATCACTTCTGCATCTTCCTTTACTGTCCAAATGAAGATATAATGGCTTTCCTCCACTGCTAACTTCACAATGAACATCCAGCCAAACGCCCAGATCATGCCACCAGCTGTCTGGATAGAGAGCCATCCTGAGCAAACACACTGAGAGCACCATTTCCCACACAACAACATGCCTTTCAGTCCTAGCACAAAAGCTTCAATTTAATGTGGGCTGTAAAGCCAGCCTGACAATAAATATAAGAAAAGGTCATTTTAGATTGAACACAGCTTTTCAATAATAGGAATTATCTGATGCAACACATGGGCATGTTCTTCTCTTACCCATGAGAGCTGGAGACATTTTAGATCAATAATGGGATGAAGAAATCTAAGATCTAATACGATGTGGGTAAAGACCTTCAGAGTGAGGTGTGTAATATTTGGACAATGACTAAACTCTGAATCCATGATTAGGGTAAGGAAGGCAAATCAGAAAGCCATTTTTCTCACACTTGAAAGTTTTTACTTATGTTTAGCATTATCCAAAGTTTTCTGAGCAGTTTAACAAATTCCATGGACTAAGGAGCCTGGTGAGCTACAGTCAATGGGGTCACAAAGACTCAGACATAAAGATGTATAGGACATTAAAAGAATTTATGTGGAAATTGTCCTAGCTACTTAATGAAGAAGTAAAGACAAATCTCATAAAAGAAAGTATAGACTTTTAATTACAAGAAAAGCAACCCAAATAAAGTAGCTAGTCAATATTTAAACTTAAATACTTTAAAATTTCTCTAGTTATATATTTTTAAAAAAATTATAAAATTAGGATCATTTAAAAGGAAAAAAAGTATACTTTTAATGAGTAATCCTAATCAAAATAAAAAATAAGTACTCATCTACTCAAAGCTATGGTTTTTCCAGTAGTCACGTATTTATTGGGTGCAATCTCAAAAACGACAGAATGATCTCTGCTCACTTCCAAGGCAAACCGTTCAATATCACAGTAATCCAAGTCTATGCCCCAACCAGTAACACTGAAGAAACGGAACGGTTCTATGAAGACCTACAAGACCTTCTAGAACTAACACCCCCAAAAGATGTCCTTTTCATTATAGGGGACTGGAATGCAGAAGCAGGAAGTCAAGAGATACCTGGAGTAACAGGCAAATTTGGGCTTGGAGTACAGAATGAAGCAGGGCAAAAGCTAACAGAGTTTTGCCAAAGGAAAGCACTGGTCATAGCCAACACCCTCTTCCAACAACATAAGAGAAAACTCTACACATGGACATCACCAGATGGTCAATACCGAAATCAAATTGATTGCATTCTTTGCAGCCAAAGATGGAGAAGCTCTATACAGGCAGTAAAAACAAGACCAGGAGTTGACTGTGGCTCAGATCATGAACTCCTTATTGCCAAATTCAGACTTAAGTTGAAAAAAGTAGGGATAACCACTAGACCATTCAGGTAGGCTAAATGAAATCCTTTACGATTATACAGTGGGAGTGACAAATAGATTCAAAGAATTAGATCTATAGATGGAGGTTTGTGACACTGTATAGGAGGCAGTGATCAAAAACATCCTCAAGAAAAAGAAATGCAAAAAGGCAAAATGGTGTCTGAGAAGATCTTATAAATAGCTGAGAAAAGAAGAGAAGTGAAAGGCAAAGGAGAAACGTAAAAATATACCCATCTGAATGTAGAGTTCCAAAGAATAGTAAGGAGAGATAAGAAGCCTTCCTCAGTGATCAATGCAAAGAAATAGAGAAAAATAATAGAATGGGAAAGAATAGAGAATTTCTTCAAGAAAATCAGAGATACTAAAGGAACATTCATGCAAAAATGGGCACAATAAAGGACAGAAATGGTATGGACCTAACAGAAGCAGAAGGTATTAAGAAGTGGCAAGAATACACAGAAGAACTGTACAATAAAGATCTTCATGACCCAGATAATCAGGGTGGTATGATCACTCACCTAGAGCCAGACATCTTGGAATGCAAAGTCAAGTGGGCCTTAGGAAGCATCACTATGAACAAAGCTAGTGGAGGTGATGGAATTCCAGTTGAGCTGTTTCAAATCCTGAAAGATGATGCTGTGAAAGTGCTGCACTCAATATGCCAGCAAATTTAGAAAACTCAGCAGTGGCCACAGGACTGAAAAAGGTCAGTTTTCATTCCAAATACAAAGGCATTGCCAAAGAATGTTCAAACTACCGCACAATTGCACTCATCTCACATGCTAGCAAAGTAATGCCCCAAATTCTCCAAGCCAGGCTTCAACAGTACGTGAATCGTGAACTTCCAGATGTTCAAGCTGGATTTAGAAAAGGCAGAGGAACCAGAAATCAAATTGCCAACATCTGCTGGATCATAGAAAAAGCAAGAGAGTTCCAGAAAAAACATCTGCTTCTGCTTTATCGACTATGCCAAACTCTTTGATGTGTAGATCACAACAAACTGTGGAACATTCTTCAAGAGATGGGAATACCAGACCACCTGGCCTTGAGAAATCTGTATGCACGTCAAGAAGTATCAGTTAGAACTGGACGCAAAACAATAGACTGGTTCCAAATTGGGAAAGGAGTACATCAAGGCTGTATATTGAACCCTGCTTATTTAACTTATATGCTGAGTACATCATGAGAAATGCTGGACTGGATGAAGCACAAGATGGAGTCAAGACTGCCGGGAGAAATGTCAATAACTTCAGATATGCAGATGACACCACCCTTATGGCAGAAAGCAAAGAAGAACTAAAGTGCCTCTTGATGAAAGTGAAAGAGGAGAGTGAAAAAGTAGGCTTAAAACTCAAGATTCAGAAAACTAGGATCATGGCATCTGGTCCCATCACTTCATGGCCAATAGATGGGGAAACAGTGGAAACACTGAGAGACTATTTTTTGGGCTCCAAAATCACTGCAGATGGTGACTGCAGCCATGAAATTAAAAGACACTTGCTTCTTGGAAGAAAAGCTATGACCAAGCTAGACAGCATGTTAAAAAGCAGAGGCAATACTTTGCCAACAAAAGTCCATCTAGTCAAAGTTATGTTTATTCCAGTAGTCATGTATGGATATGAGAGTTGGACTGTAAAGAAAGCTGAGCACCAAAGAACTGACGTTTTGAACTATGATGTTGGAGAAGACTCTTGAGAGTCCCTTTGACTGCAAGGAGACCAAACCAGTCAATCCTAAAGGAAATCAGTCCTGAATATTCATTGGAAAGACCAATGCTGAAGCTGAAACTCCAATACTTTGGCCACCTAATGCAAAGAACTGACTCATTGGAAAAGACCCTGATGCTGGGAAAGGTTGAAGGAAGGAGGAGAAGGGGATGACAGAGGATGAGGTGGTTGGATGGCATCACTGACTCAATGGACATGAGTTTGAGCAAGCTCCAGGAGTTGGTGATGGACAGGGAGATCTGGTGTGCTGCAGTCCATGGGGTCACAAAGAGTCAGACATGACTAAGCAACTGAACTGAACTATTAGTATTACTATCATATATAAACAGAAAACCTTTTTATTTCGTATAGATATTTTAAAAGAATTTTATTTGTATGTCATAAGCTGTTGTTTATCCTCTTTGTATGAAACTTATAATTGATAACAGCATTAAAAATATCCTAGACTATTGAAAAGTCAACTAACAATGTAGTAAATGAAAGTAGATATCACATACATGTTTATTCTTTTATTATGCTTTCAATAATAGTTCTAATAATATTTAAAGATACAATTATTACAGATAATGCTACTAAGCCATAGATCAGTTCAGTCTGCCAAACATTTGTTGATTACTCATTTGTGCTTGACACTACATCTCATCCTCAAATTGATTAAAAAAAAAAAAAAAAGGCTTCCCTGGTGACTCAGATGGTAAAGAATCTGCTTGAAATACAAGAGACCTGAGTTTGATATCTGGGTTGGGAAGAACCCCTGTAGGAGGAAATGGCAATCCACTCAAGTACTCCTGCCTGGGAAATCTCATGGACAGAGGAGCCTGGTGGGCTATAGTCCATGGGGTCGCAAAGAGTTAGACAGGACCGACGTGACTAACACTTACATGCCTGTGTTCAAGGAGCTATGGGACATGTTGAGGGAACATAATTTCCATCTTGTTGAGCTGGTCTTTTTCAGTATGCCATCAGGTTGTCCTGACCTGTCCATTTGTGTTCATTATAGCCCTCAGGACTATGGCCTGAACACAGTTCTACCAGGTTGCAAGGACACCAGAGAAAGGGATTTTCTTCATTTCTAGTCCATCAGGGACCATGAAGTAGGCAAGTCCATGAGAACCAAGTCAGTCTCTGCAAATCTTCATCCCTCACTCAGTGTTAATGAGTAGTACCACATGGCACGACTTCTGCCTCCTCCCAGCATTGTGACCTTGGGCAAGTAAGCCAGCCCTCTGATATGCTTCCTCTTGTATGTCATGAGGATAATCACCCTCCCGGATCCTCTGAGGATCAAATTAGTTAATTCAGATAAAGCACTTACATCAGCGTCTGGCATACAGCGTGTTCCCAGTAAGCGTGGACTATTACTGTTAATCAGAAATGAAGTTGTACATAGTGGAAAACAGCTCATGATTTTTCTCAGTAGGGAAGATTTTTTTTCCTCCATTTCTTTCCTTAATTAGATCTCTGTTAGTTAAAATAACTTTATATCTATATATAATTTTATTTTTCTGAGGGCTCAATTTCTTTTTCTCTAATTACTTTGCAGAAAAACCATTACAGACTTAATTTACTGTATTAGAAACAACTAGCTGGCATCATGAAAAGAGGATTTGGCCCTTCAGAGGAATCACAATGCAAAAAGAAAGTCTAAGAGAAAACTGGAACAAATGGACCGTTTTTGAATGATGTGATCATGTATGTCCTTTTCTTAATGTTGCTGCCTCACTGAATATCTCTAGTAGGACAAAGATGGGAGGACACAATTCAGCAAAAGCCCTTCTATAGAAAAGCCCAGAGGATGGAAAAGGTAGACAGTTTCCTTTAGAGTAAATTAATTTATGAAAACAAGTGTTTACTGCCTCTCCAGGGAAGGCTATCTGCTCAGGGTGTCAGCAGATAAGCCACAAGCTCGTCTTGGTACGTGAGGAACAAAGTGCCATCATACCATTAATTGTGCCTTTCCAATAAACTGAATGGAAGGAGAAACACAATTCTTAACTTTTCTCACTTGGTATCTCTCTTACCTCGGAAACAGAGCAGGACCATATGGTCCTTGCCACCCTCCCCCAGCCCCCGCCCTCCACCATGTCTTCTGCCTGCCTTTTGTCTGTGGAAAACTTTAGTCAAAAAATAAGTTTAATCAGAGAAGTGGGAAATGCTGGAACAAAGGAAGACAGTCTAAGGAGACTAAATCATAACAATGTGGTCATTAAGCATAGTCAAGGACCTTTAGTTCTTTCTCAAGAGCTATAGGTAACATTCTGAGCCATCTCCTGTGAGCTGTCTTATAGATTCCAAACACCAGGTATAGAAGTTAATAACATGATGACCGGACTGTACCCAGGGCTTGAGCTTCCACAGTTCGGAGAACTGACTGCAAAGAAATGGGAACCAGTGCACCCCCAGAACTGAAGATTAACTGTGCCTAAAGCAACCAAGATGATGCTAGTCAGACCACGGATGACCAGTTGAAGATGACTGTTAGAGATGACTGTGCTGTTTCTGTGTGTAATCCCCCTCCCTGCCCTCACCACTCTACCTATAAAAGCTCTCACCCTCTGCTTGTTATGGGAGAGAGTCAGCCTTTGCACAAATGTCCACCACCCTCCCCCACCCCAGGTGCTGGCATCTGAAATAAAGCAAACTTTCCTTTCCACCAACCTGGCCTGTTTATTGGTTTTTGAGTGCCAAGCAGCTGGACTGCCCCCCACACAAACCTTGCAGTAACACCCCCATTTCTTTTATTTTGAGGTTCTGCTGGCTAATTTTAAAACAAAGTTTCACTTATTAAGAAAAATAGAGATTTATCTTGTCCTGCTTGTTTGTTTTTTTAATTCAGTGGGGAAATTAGCCTCAAATAGCAATCTAATAATGTTAAAACTAAAAAAGTGTAATGGTGGATTTGTATCGTTTTTATAGTTGTACTATTGAGCTGAAACATATTCCTTTTGATATAATTAATTCTAAAAAATTTCCTACTTTTAACGTTGCACATAACTCCAACATACTGGTTTATTTTTTACATGTTCTCCCACACCTGCCAGAGATTCGGTCAAGAAATGGAATTCTAATTATGTTATTGGAATTTAACAAGTCAAAGCTATGTTTTTTCCGGTAGCCATGTATGGATGGATGTGAGAATTGGAACATAAAGAAGGCTGAGCACTGAAGAATTGATGCTTTTGAATTGTAATGCTGGAGAAGATTCTTGAGGGCCCCTTGGACTGCAAGGAGATCAAATCAGTCAATCCTAAAGGAAATCAATCCTGAATATTCATTGGAAGAACTGATGCTGAAGCTGAAGCTCTGATGCTTTGGCCACCTGATTCGAAGAGGACTCATTGGAAAAGACCCTGATGCTGGAACGATTGAGGGAAGGAAGAGAAGGGAACAACAGAAGATGAGATGGTTGGATGGCATCATCAACTCAATGGACAGGAGCTGGAGCAAACTCAGGGAGACAGTGAAGGACAGGGAACCCTGGTGTGCTGCAGTCCACGCGGTGGCAAAAAGTCGGACATGACTTAGCGACTGAACAATAACACGTCAAAAATGTTTACACTGGGTTTGTATTAATGGTAACTTGGTCTAGGGGAAACACTGCAGAGGATGCAAAAGTGTTTCATCTTTTTTTTCTTTTTCTAACATAGAAAAATTATATGAGCACAACAATTGCACGTTACCTTTATGGACATCACAGTGGCTGGCAGATATTCCCATGACCATCCCCCGACTCCCAAACTATACCATCCTTGCTTTTTAAGGATTGTTTGACCTTGAAAGCAGAATGACCCAGTGGAGAAATGATGGGAAAGACTGGCTTATAAGTCAAGACGACTTTTTTCCTTCACAGTGGCCTTTATTTCTCCTTCCCTGCTCCCTCCACTCCTATGGTCCCCCTGCTCTCCATTTCCCCAGTTTCTCTTGCTCACCTTCACTTCTAACTTCTGCTCTGTTTTGATTATGTGCACTTTGGTCTTTTTATCTCATCTGAATTGCAGCGTGCATTTTTTCATTCATTTAAGCTAACAAATATTTATGGATCATCCCTCTTGTGTCAGGAAGTGTCATGACTCTATCCTCAAGAACTTTACTATTTACTATAGGGAATATTATTAAAAAAATCCTACCAGCACGTCAATATACATACATACATACATACATATGTGTGTGTGTGTGTGTGTGTGTGTGTGTGTATGTATACACCAAGGATAAAACAACAACAAGAAGATGAAAAGGGAAAATAAAGTGCTTCTGTAACACAGTCTTGGGCATGGATGAAAATAAAGGCAGGTCCCTCCAGAATACAAAGCTGGTATTTGCCAGGTAAGTGGGACCCTGGTGGCTCATCTATAAAAGAATTCGCTTGCCAATGCAGGAGACACAAGAAGCTCAGGTTCGATCTCTGGGTCAGGACGATCCCCTGGAGAAGGAATGGCATTTACAGTGAATACCTAGTTTGTTTCTTCCAGGCACCACGAGTGCCACATACCCTGGGGTTTTTGTAGGTGTTGTCTTGCTACCCCCATCACACCTGGGATGTAGTTCATTATCCTTGCCCAGTATGCAGGGCTATACCCTCCAGTACAGGAGCCACTAGTCAAATGAGCCACTGAGCACCTGAAAGGTGGTTTGTCTTAGTTGAGGTATGTTTTAAGTATAAAATGTACACTGGATTGTAAGGCTTAATGTATTTTTTAAAAAGGATGCAAAATATCACATTCATGATGCCTATGCTGGTTACAAGCAGAAAGGATAATTATTTGGTTATATTGCATTAAATACATTAATACATTGTTGCTGCTTAGTTGCTAAGTTGTTTCTGACTCTTTTGCGACCCCGTGAACTGTAGCCTGCCAGGCTTCTCTGTCCATGGGGTTTCTTTCCCTGGCAAGTATACTGGAGTGGGTTGCCATTGCCTTCTCCAGGGGATCTTCCTGACCCAGAGACTGAACCCACTTCTCCTCCATTGGCAGGCAGATTCTTGACCACTGAACCTCCAGGAAAGTAGCACATATACACTAGTGAAGTTAACTATATCTATTTCTTTTTACTTTTTCAAATGTGGCTTCTAGAAGACCTTAAATTACAGTAAGTGGCCTGCAACTGTGTTTCTTCTGGATAGAAAGTTCATCTAGATTCTCTCTGAGTGATTTGGGGACGAAGCTGTGTCCTCCCAGTGAACATGTAGGTAGTCACCTCCACTACACCCATCTATTCAGGACCTACTGGGATGGGAAATGCTTCTGCCTCCAACCCAATCACACGTGTTGACCCAGTATGGCTGCTCCTGGGGGCAGGACTTGGGTCTGTATTCCTTTGAACACAACATCTCCCAACAACCCTGCAGAAACTGCACAGGCTTGGAGAAATGCCTTACGAGAAAGCGCAGGAATCTGGGCTCCAAGGCTCAGAGGCTGCTCTGTGCAGCGTCTGACTATCACTCTAAGAGGGGACACCTTTGTCTGCAAATTTGTCCCGGATTTACAGCTTTCAGAATGTTTTTTTTTTTTTTCTTCCCCCTTTACAACTCACTCGCGTATTATCCGTAAGCAGAGGATCACGCACATTTCCCTTGCAGAAATTTCTAGGATGAAAAATGAAGTGAGCATTCCTTTTTCCTTTGTTTACTTAAATGGTCACATCCTCCTACTCAGTCCAAAGCCATCACCATCTGTTTTCTGTGATCTAATTACAAATGGAATAAGCTCTTAATTCCCCTTTCCATCATTTTAAGATCTATGGCATGAAAATGCCTCTGTGAATACTTCCAGAGTGCTTATTTTTTGTCATGTCTTTGATACAACTTATAGGGCCAAAGTTATTTGTTTGTGCAGAAATAAATTTCACTCAGAGGTGTTTACATGACAGAGACTGATAGGTGTTTTCTATCAGCACTCTGCTTGGCTTCCCAGTTTGTTTACAGCAGTCTATCTTAGGAAACCAGGAAGAAGTGTATTTAGCAGCAAGTTAGTTTTTAAACATCATGTAAATTTCTCATTCTTTTAAAAATAACTATCACATACTTGAGAATCTTTTAAGTAGAATGTTGTTGGATATGTAATTTGGTTTCATATTTCCTCTGAATGACAGAGTGGTTTCTTTTTCTTTTTTTTTTCCATCACAGTTGATCTTCACCCTTTACCATCTGGGAATTTGAACTCNTCCCTCCACTCCTATGGTCCCCCTGCTCTCCATTTCCCCAGTTTCTCTTGCTCACCTTCACTTCTAACTTCTGCTCTGTTTTGATTATGTGCACTTTGGTCTTTTTATCTCATCTGAATTGCAGCGTGCATTTTTTCATTCATTTAAGCTAACAAATATTTATGGATCATCCCTCTTGTGTCAGGAAGTGTCATGACTCTATCCTCAAGAACTTTACTATTTACTATAGGGAATATTATTAAAAAAATCCTACCAGCACGTCAATATACATACATACATACATACAT
The DNA here is from genome assembly GCA_006410635.1 of Cephalophus harveyi. Classification (NCBI taxonomy): domain Eukaryota; kingdom Metazoa; phylum Chordata; class Mammalia; order Artiodactyla; family Bovidae; genus Cephalophus; species Cephalophus harveyi. Next base: position 542,752 of record SJYT01012403.1, read on the forward strand.
ATGTGTGTGTGTGTGTGTGTGTGTGTGTGTGTATGTATACACCAAGGATAAAACAACAACAAGAAGATGAAAAGGGAAAATAAAGTGCTTCTGTAACACAGTCTTGGGCATGGATGAAAATAAAGGCAGGTCCCTCCAGAATACAAAGCTGGTATTTGCCAGGTAAGTGGGACCCTGGTGGCTCATCTATAAAAGAATTCGCTTGCCAATGCAGGAGACACAAGAAGCTCAGGTTCGATCTCTGGGTCAGGACGATCCCCTGGAGAAGGAATGGCATTTACAGTGAATACCTAGTTTGTTTCTTCCAGGCACCACGAGTGCCACATACTCTGGGGTTTTTGTAGGTGTTGTCTTGCTACCCCCATCACACCTGGGATGTAGTTCATTATCCTTGCCCAGTATGCAGGGCTATACCCTCCAGTACAGGAGCCACTAGTCAAATGAGCCACTGAGCACCTGAAAGGTGGTTTGTCTTAGTTGAGGTATGTTTTAAGTATAAAATGTACACTGGATTGTAAGGCTTAATGTATTTTTTAAAAAGGATGCAAAATATCACATTCATGATGCCTATGCTGGTTACAAGCAGAAAGGATAATTATTTGGTTATATTGCATTAAATACATTAATACATTGTTGCTGCTTAGTTGCTAAGTTGTTTCTGACTCTTTTGCGACCCCGTGAACTGTAGCCTGCCAGGCTTCTCTGTCCATGGGGTTTCTTTCCCTGGCAAGTATACTGGAGTGGGTTGCCATTGCCTTCTCCAGGGGATCTTCCTGACCCAGAGACTGAACCCACTTCTCCTCCATTGGCAGGCAGATTCTTGACCACTGAACCTCCAGGAAAGTAGCACATATACACTAGTGAAGTTAACTATATCTATTTCTTTTTACTTTTTCAAATGTGGCTTCTAGAAGACCTTAAATTACAGTAAGTGGCCTGCAACTGTGTTTCTTCTGGATAGAAAGTTCATCTAGATTCTCTCTGAGTGATTTGGGGACGAAGCTGTGTCCTCCCAGTGAACATGTAGGTAGTCACCTCCACTACACCCATCTATTCAGGACCTACTGGGATGGGAAATGCTTCTGCCTCCAACCCAATCACACGTGTTGACCCAGTATGGCTGCTCCTGGGGGCAGGACTTGGGTCTGTATTCCTTTGAACACAACATCTCCCAACAACCCTGCAGAAACTGCACAGGCTTGGAGAAATGCCTTACGAGAAAGCGCAGGAATCTGGGCTCCAAGGCTCAGAGGCTGCTCTGTGCAGCGTCTGACTATCACTCTAAGAGGGGACACCTTTGTCTGCAAATTTGTCCCGGATTTACAGCTTTCAGAATGTTTTTTTTTTTTTTCTTCCCCCTTTACAACTCACTCGCGTATTATCCGTAAGCAGAGGATCACGCACATTTCCCTTGCAGAAATTTCTAGGATGAAAAATGAAGTGAGCATTCCTTTTTCCTTTGTTTACTTAAATGGTCACATCCTCCTACTCAGTCCAAAGCCATCACCATCTGTTTTCTGTGATCTAATTACAAATGGAATAAGCTCTTAATTCCCCTTTCCATCATTTTAAGATCTATGGCATGAAAATGCCTCTGTGAATACTTCCAGAGTGCTTATTTTTTGTCATGTCTTTGATACAACTTATAGGGCCAAAGTTATTTGTTTGTGCAGAAATAAATTTCACTCAGAGGTGTTTACATGACAGAGACTGATAGGTGTTTTCTATCAGCACTCTGCTTGGCTTCCCAGTTTGTTTACAGCAGTCTATCTTAGGAAACCAGGAAGAAGTGTATTTAGCAGCAAGTTAGTTTTTAAACATCATGTAAATTTCTCATTCTTTTAAAAATAACTATCACATACTTGAGAATCTTTTAAGTAGAATGTTGTTGGATATGTAATTTGGTTTCATATTTCCTCTGAATGACAGAGTGGTTTCTTTTTCTTTTTTTTTTCCATCACAGTTGATCTTCACCCTTTACCATCTGGGAATTTGAACTCTATTTTTAGCCATTTCATGAGTTGCCAATTTAATGCACTTAAAGAGGGCAGAGCAGATGTCTAAAACATTGAAGGTAATTAATTAAGTCCCACGATTTCCAGACTACACAAAAACAATTTGCCATTGCCTGTAAAATGGTATAATTGAGTATTATAAATGTTTCCAGGCCAAGTCTTGCTATGAATTATTTAGTGCATCTGTCCTAATTAAAGACCTATTGGAAGATTAATGTCTCGTAACCTGACAAACTACTTTACTTAGTAACAAATTATCCATATAATGACCTCAAACTAAATTTATATAACCCAAGAAGCCATCTGAAAGAACTCACAAGCATGCTTCAGTAGAAGGAATTTTCTCTGCATATTTACATTCATCTTCCCAATAGTCTTTTAGCTTCTAATAATTCTAAAAATACAAGCTTCCCAGGTGGAGCTAGTGGTAAAGAACCCACCTCCAAAGTAGGAGACATATAAGAGGCAATTGGATCCCTGGGTTAGGAAGATTCCCAGGAGGAGGGCATGGCAACTGACCCCAGTATTCTTGCCTGGAGAATCCCATGGTCAGAGAAGTCTCGTGGTCTACAGTCCACAAGGTTGGAAAGAGTCAGATAAACAACTAAAGAGACTTAGCATACAAGCATGCAACTGTAAATAAAAATCAGTCTGTTCCAAAATAAATTTCCTAGTCATTTCTAGCTTTAATCAACATCTTGTAAAAGATATGTGATTCACATTTCCTCCAACCTTCTTGCTACACCTAATTTAAAGAATTTGCACTAAAGACAATGATATGTAAATCCGTAATAATGAAGGCACTGGCAATAATGAAGAATATTTTTACATTCTTATTCTAAGCTTGAGTTTTTAGGATGAGATTGTCCTGATTATATTTCAGCAATATGAGGAACACCAAATATTCAGTGAACAGTATCTTCAGCTGAATTATTTAGTGCATGAATGATGGGGAAATGCCCTACCAAGGCTAGATGTCAGAGGGCCCAGTGAAAGTACAACACTGAGATCGCTTAAGCCTAAACTTAGAAACAAACTATATGAACCAATCTTGCTTTGGCATTAGGGATCTAATGTACCTTACAGCTGTAATCTCCATGACACAATTATTAAAAAAATCTATGGCACACACGTACCTGATGGGCAGTGAAAAGAGGACCTCTGCTGATTGCGTCTCCTGATAGCAAGTGGTTGGGAGAGGGAAGAGAACAGATCAGATAGGGGAAAACTTAATATTCTTTTTTTGTAAAATGCAAATCATTCCCTCCCATCAAAAATTCACTGGCCTTATCATGAACTTCTTTAAATAGCAGTTTACATATTATTTCTAAAGCTTAAAAAATCTCTACACCTAGGTTGCATGGGAGATTTTTCCATAAGTCTGAAGATGTCTCTATATATGTATATTCATAGACTGCTCTACTTGAGAATACAAAATATAAAAATATCATCAGAGCAAAGTAAAATTTTTTTTAACTGAATGTGTTAAAGTATGGTTAATTGACTAAAATTTTGAGATATATATATTTTAGGAATATTTGGCAAACTCTTTTACCCTCATAAAGTCTAACAACAGTTTGTTTAAAAACTATAATTCACTCTTATTAGGAAAAATATTCAGAAGTCTTTTCTTATCCTAGCTTGAATCTTAGCATTTATAAAATCATTGGCCTTTAGCATTCCTTCCATATAACTCTTTTCCAATTAGACTTTCTCACACTGTAAAACAATTCAATTTCTTCTTTATATCCCTGTGTGAATTATATCAGGGCTTTCCTGCTGGCTCAGATAGTAAAGAGTCTGCCTCCTATGCAGAAGACCTGGGTTTGATCCCTGGGTTGGGAAGATCCCATGAAGAAAGGAATGGCTACCCACTCCACTGAATTATATATTTTAACAAAAATGGAGTCATAAGCTTTTATAGGAAATAAGCTCAATAGGGTCAAATTGATGGAATGCTACTTAACATCCACCCCCTTTTAAAATCTACAGAATATTTGGTGCTCTTTTAAAGTGCTTTTAGCTAAAGTCTCCCTCACGTAGAGGTGCAAAAGTACCTCTAATTACATGTAATGGGCTTACTGATATTTTTGCCAGATAGGAGGAAGAGAACAGTGAAACTGAGTAGAAAAAAGAGACAGTTGAGTATTTTTTTCATTACATTTGTTTTCTGAGTACCTACAGTTTGTTGCAGAAATTTGGGATATAGGGAAAAGTGCAAAGAAAATAATCATAAAAACTGTTCACAGACCCATCACCAATGATAATCTCATTAGCATTCTAGCATACTATTTTTTTTTTCTATGCACCTATTATAGAATGAAGTCTTTCCTCATGAAGTTTTACATCTTGCTGTTTTACTTTTCATTACATTGTAGGCACTTTTCAGTGGTCTTTGATTTTTAGCTGTCTAGAGAATAATCGCTTTCATCATAACTAGATGTGGTATTCGTGTATAGCAGAGGAAATGTGTCCTTCCCATGAAATTAAGTTTCAGACTTCTCAGAATGCTATTTAAGTAAACTAGTTCTAATCTACTGATTTCTGCTGAGTAGTGGACAAGTTGTAAATTGATTCACAGAGAACAAATGTATGTCTGGCTGCAGGTATATACACACATACTCCTGCATTCTCAGAACTAGTCTATTAGAAAAAAACCCCAGCTTACTAATATACACTAAAAGTATTAAAAACATTAAAAATCATAAATTGTATAAATAAAAACCTGACTATTCTAATTTAATAGCTATTAAAGGCATAAACCTAAAAGAAATCAACTCTGAATATTCACTGGAAGGACTGATGCTGAAGCTGAAGCTACAATACTTTGGCCACCTGATGTGAAGAGCCAACTCATTGGAAAAGACCTTGATGCTGGGAAAGACTGAGGGCAGGAGGAGAAGAGGATGACAGGGGGTGAGATGGTTGGGTGGCATCAATGACTAAATGGAAATGAGTTTTCCCAAGCTCTGGGAGATGGTGAAGGACAGGGAAGCCTGGCATGCAGCAGATCATGGGGTCTCAAAGAGTCGAACATGACAGTGACCAAACAACAACAAAAGGCATAAAAGTTTTATTAAATATTTTAATAAAAAATCACCAGAACTCAACTGAATAAAAAGTTTTAAAGTGTATCATCATATTATACCTACAATTCAAATATGCTGTGGGAAATGATTTTTATTAGAACAATAGGTTATGGAGTTCTTAGAAAGATTGAAGGCAGGAGGAGAAGGGGACAACAGAGGATGAGATGCTTAGATGGCATTACTGATTCAATGGACATGAGTTTGAACCAACTCTGGGAGAGAGGGAAGGGCAGGGAAGCCTGGCATGCCTCAGTCCATGGGGTCACACATAGTCAGACACGATTGAGGGGCTGAACAACAACAGTGCTCAGAATGGACAATCAGATATTTACCCGTCTGTTTAGAACTGGCTTTGCACTCACAATAAGTAGGTTTTGGCAAAACACAATGAAAGAGAGTCTCCTTGTCCTTCTGCCTTAGAATACTACCTAAGATAGACACTGAAGGCTCAGTCCGTAAATATCCACAATAGTTGTCCTCAAGTGACATCCAGGTGTCCTCATGACAAACTCGCATTCAAAGACATTTCAAAAACTATCAGGAAAACATATACACAAAAAGAGAATCTTTGAGGCATTCATTTACATGCTTACTCATTCACCTAACCACGATTAAATGTCAGGTTCTAGAACTGTGAAACAGCTAAACTTAATGTTGCAACAGAGAGGCAAAACGCACACATATACTACATCCACGCAGCAGAAATGTTAAGTAAATCCTAGTTTCAAACCATCCGGTGACCTCTTCTCCGACTATCTTTCATCTCTCTCTCGGCTCTATCTCTCCTTTTCTCTGTCTTTGTCTCTCCTGCCCATTGACCTCCCCCCCCAACATATACACACACACATACACATACAGACACACAAATCAGGGTCTGTGTCAGTAGCGTACAGTGACACTCAATATTCTATGTGAAGAAGTCTCCACATACTTACCATGGAGTCTCACCTTCAGTTCTTTCTAAAATAAGAACATATGATATATGGACACTGAAAGATGGCCCGCAGAAAACAGTTCCCTGGTGAAACAAGTTTAGAAAGCAATATATTTTATTCCCATAGTGGAGATTTATAACACATATTCGCATAGTAAAGACTCTGAAAGAATTCCTGCAATAAGGAAACCTATTTTAAAGTCATCTGCCTCAGGATGCTTTTATCTGGAAATATCTGCTTATTTTGTTTACTATATATTATCAACCATGGGGAACAGGCAATGACATAAGAACACTCAATATCCTATGATTGAGATCTTTCAAATATTATGACTGAACACATGTGGGATGCAGTACAGTTCATAAGATATCCATTTTCTTGCCAGGACACTTTGATCTCACTTTATAAAAATTATAAAAACTTGTATTTATACATTAAAATAAAGTAATTTAATAAAGTAAAGATGGACTTTAGGCTTTCTTCTGCTGTAACAGGATTCCTTCACACTTCTTTGATTTAACAGGTTTCATAAAATGTATGGTATTGTTCTTTACATTCCTGGGGTCTGTGAAGGTTATGGCGTTCTTGGATATTCTAAAACCATTGCTTGAAACAGACATGTCATTTTTGACATCCTTCTGGCGTGTTCTGTGTGGAGCCTCATTCAGAGATCATAGGTTCACCAAGTGAATTTTGATTTTTAGAATCCTCTTAAAGGAAAATATGGAAAGGTTGTTAAAGCTAATTATATCCACTTCAAGTACACTTAGGAACGAGGTTTTCTCTTAAGAATTCTCAAACAGTGAAATTGACATTTTTAACCAAGTCCTTGTGCATGAAAGGCAAGTGGGACATTCCCCTGGGCTGTGGAATTCCAGTGACTCAAGACTCAAGACTCGCATAGAGGAAGATGGTATTTATGCTCTTGAGTACCAGGTTTCTGTGTCATCACCTTTAAGGGGGGAAGAAATCAAAGTGGAACACTGAGAAGAAACAAGAAGCAGCTCCTTTGTCACATTGCAAACACAGATAACTTCAGTGACAGATAAAACTGAATAGCTGGGGTGGTGGGTGTGGCTGGGGGGAGAGGGAGGTGTGGTCGGCAGTTCAGAAGTACAGTGACAGGTCAGTAGTGAAAGGTAAGACCTTGGGTCTTCTTTGGAACGATGACTTATACGCTACCAATAAATGTTGAGCGAAAAATGCCATTAAAAGGAGACAAAAGGAGGAAGAAAAGATATTGCTCAGCTTAATCTTTAAGTTCATTTTACAAGTGCCCAATAAACAGCCTTCTACTTAAGTTTTCACTTCAGTGGCTTCTACGGTAGGTAACAAAATCTATTAGCTTCAGAATAACTCCAGACTGTATAATGGGCTTTTAAAATGAATATTCAGGTGTTTTGCAAGTTCTGTTAAGAGTTTTAGTTGGTAAAGAGTCTTTAATGTCTTACAACTCAAAGAATAGTTATAAAACACCAAAGAAGGGTTTTCATTTGGGATAGCCCCACGCCCTCCAGTCCTTCTTCACCTACATGAATCCATTCTGAAATGATATTCCTGAGGGCCCAGGTAAACTCAGGCCTTCAAATCCCAACCTGAGCTTGAAGAATGGAATAAACTGTGGCATACACTCTGTCTCTGAATTTATTGCTCCATATTAAAGAAATATTGATGTTACTTCTAAAATTATGAACCTTTTCCTATGACACTGAGCTTACTAAGTGGATGATTTCTTCTTCCAAGTCCCTGTAAATAAGATCAGTTTGTAAAGGGAAATCATTTCAAAATATGTTGGGATTTGCAGTAACTTCTTCTCTCATCCATACCTCTATTGGTATCCTTAAGCCTATATTTAGTCTGCTTTCAGATACAACCTTTTAAGCTAAGACTAATAGTCAAAACAGCCAGTGCAATGAACAACTTTTCATCAGTAGTTTAACTTTAAATCGGACTGAAAACTGTCACCCCTCCCAAACGCTTCGGTCGAGAGAATATCTACCATCTTTGGGTAAAAATACAAAATCAGACAATTTCACCAATGTAATCTCACATTTGAGATCCCAAAGAGGCTATTTCTAGAAGTGCCAATAAAGAAGAGTTATGAATTTTGGTTACCATAAAATCCTGTTTAATATTAATATACTTTCATATGTGAGCTCTATTTGATAACATAAAAATGCATTCATTTTAGGGTGATCTTTTTACATTGTTTTATACCAGGAAATAAAAAGTTGGCTTAAAGCTCAACATTCAGAACACTAAGATCATGGCATCTGGTCCCATCACTTCATGGGAAATAGATGGGGAAACAATGGAATCAGTGGCTGACCATATTTTTATGGGCTCCAAAATGACTGCAGATGGTGGTTGCAGTCATGAAATTAAAAGAAGCTTACTCCTTGGAAGGAAAGTTATGACCAACCTAGATAGCATATTAAAAAGCAGAGACATTACTTTGTCCACAAAGGTCCTTCTAATCAAGGCTATGGTTTTTCCAGTGGTCATGTATGGATGTGAGAGTTGGACTATAAAGAAACCTGAGCGCCAACAAATTGATGCTTTTGAACTGTGATGTTGGAGAAGACTCTTGGGAGTCCCTTGGACTGCAAGGAGATCCAACGAGTCCATCCTAAAGGAGATCAGTCCTAGGTGTTCATTGGAAGGACTGATGTTGAAGCTGAAATTCCAATACTTTGGCCAGCTGATGAGAAGAGCTTACTCATTTGAAAAGACCCTGATGCTGGGAAAGATTGAGGGCAGGAGGAGAAGGGGACGACAGAGTATGAGATGGTTAGATGGCATCACCGACACAATGGACATGGGCTTGGGTAGACTCCGGGAGTTGGTGATGGACAGGGAGGCCTGGCGTGCTGCGGTTCATGGGGTCACAAAGAGTCGGAAATGACTGAGCGACTGAACTGAACTGAACTAAAATTCTGAATAAAGACCAAAGGCTCTTCCCTCAAACCTAGCTTTTCAAAATCCATCCCAGGTCCCAGGATAATAGTGAAACTTCTGGAGGATGCTAGAATTCATCCCAGGACTTAAAGAGGGGTAGGTGGAGCCCCTCACACCATGACAGCTTCTTTCAGTTTGGTAGAACACACATCATTCTTGAAATCCGAAGAAATAAGATGTAAGAAAGAGAACAAGTCTCACTCAAGAGGACTGATAAGTTCTAGGGAGCTAGAGGTTGTCACAGAATAGGATTCCCAGGCAATACGGAGGTCTAAAGACTCAAAAGTATAGAAACCTGATGAGTTAAGTTTTCACCACATATCTGTCATGGTCTTAGAAACATGTTTTCAAGGGAACAAGGAAAACAAAAGACTTTTTAGAGTCAACCTGATTCTCCAGAGTATTGGGACATGTAAAAAATAGTAATTGTTTGTTTGTTTTCAAAAGCTAAACGAAATAACAAACAATAAATTCCATGTCTGATCTGATCTGTCAGTCACGTATGAATGCATCGAATGGACTTTTCCACACATTTTTTTTGTACAAAAGAAGGTAAAAACTCCGAAGGGAGAAGGATACCCTCAGAGAATTCTTAGCAAGGATGTTTTCTGGCCCGAAACTGGACCTTTCCGTTTCTGAGCTGTCATCTCCGTCAGAAAGCATGGGAATGTATATTTCTGTGCAAGGCTATATGCTCAGTTGGGCTGCTCTCAGCTCAGTGTCACAGAATAACAGCTGCTGTCACAGAGAAAGGAGGAATATCTGCCCCAAAGTCACACAAGGGGCAGCCCTTCAGAGACAACACTTTCCGGAATTTATTTTGGCATAATTCCCCTTGGGCTTCAAGGGTAAAGAAATGAGGCTGAGGAAGGGAGGTTGGAAATGCAAACTCTGATAACTTGTGCAGAAATTCTTCCTGACCCTACAGAAAAATCCACATTTCCTAGAGATCGATTTTAAGAAGTCTGGTAATATAAAAAGTATGCACAAGTCCTGAGCATCGAGTTCAAAATGAGAGCTTGATGTAAATGAATTTGCCTTTTCTGGATGGAAACCTAGACTGTGAATGTGGGCAGGCTGCCCCAGGCTATGATTTCTGGGAAAGCTGAGGGTCTGGCTAGCCAGGCACCCTTTAGAAATAAACAAGTCAGCAGAAATGGAGAAGGAGCCTTCTATGTCTATCACCTACTACCCACCACTGGAGCCAAAATGACGGAAAGACTAGAGATGATTAATACTGGAAATTTTAATACCAGTGACCCAATGTCTGCTTTACTTTTGTAACTGCTGACCCCACGGCAGAAAAAGAAAAGTTTCAGATCATCATACAGATGTTTTCAACAGTTCACTCTCATTCATACACTAATGCTGCTGCTGCTGCTGCTAAGTCACTTCAGTCGTGTCCGACTCTGTGTGACCCCATAGACAGCAGCCCACCAGGCTCCTCCATCCATGGGATTCTCCAGGCAAGAACACTGGAGTGGGGTGCCATTGCCTTCTCCAGTGCATTAAAGTGAAAAGTGAAAGTGAAGTCGCTCAGTCATGTCCGACTCTTCGCGACCCCATGGACTACAGCCCACCAGGCTCCTCCATCCATGGGATTCTCTAGGCAAGAGGACTGAAATGGGTTGCCACTGCCTTCTCTGCCATACACTACTGCTATCTCTTAATTTTTATTGTGTGTTGAAAAGGAAAAATAAGAATCCATTCATTCCAATAATTTATTTTCTATTTTGAAATTACACATGGAAGTTGTTCATATCAAAAAGAGTACACTTAAGGTTTTGACAAAACAAACTAAAAAAGTTTTGACAAAACAAACCAATAAGACACAGGGTACATTTTGTTGAAGAAAGCAAATTTTCAGTCCTCTTATTTTTTATGTTACTACTAGAAACAGATAGCATTCACATCTTCTAGTATCTAAACAGCCAACTTCTTTCCTAGTTGGTCCCCAGTGCCTGTAGGGCTATGGAGGAATTATGGATCCTAAATATATTGCTGGAAGTTAGAAAACCTTCACTACCCAAAGATGCATGGGCTTCATTCATGTTCCAGGGATTCTGAAATAAAAAATTACCTTTATAAATATCTATGAATGGTAATGGAAGTCTTAACATATTTGGCTTTTTTAAAGACTTGCAATAGTCTTGTACTAAGTAGGTCCTTAATTAAGATACTAATTGTTATGGGTTGAACTGTGTTTCCCAAAGATATGTTGAAGCCCTATTCCATGTACCTATGAATGTGACCTAGGGTGAAATTCTTTACCACCTGGGAAGTCCCCAGTGGTAAAGAATCTGCTTGCAAAGCAGGAGATGTATGAGGCACGGGTTCAATCCCTAGGTCAAAAGATCCCCAGGAGTAGGAAATGGCAACCCAATCCAGTATTCCTGCTTAGAAAATTCCCTGGATAGAGGAGCCTGTTGGGCTGCAGTCCATGGGGTGGCAAAGAGTCGCACATGACTGACCCACTGCACAACAGCACAGGGTGAAATAGGGTCTTTGCAGATGTAATTAAATGAAGATGAGATTCTTTACCACCTGAGCCACCAGGGAAGCCCCAGTCTAATATCACTGATATCCTTATAAAAAGAGGAGAAGAAAAATAGAATATACAGGGAGAAGGCCATGTGACAGCGGAGGCAAAATTTATATTGGTAATGAATCTACAAGCCAAGGAATGTCAAGGAGTTCTGGTAACCACCAGAAATCAAAAGAACACAAGGAAGTGTCCTCCCTTAAAAACTTCAGAAAGAATAGAGCCCTGCTGACAACTTGATTTCAAACTTCTGTGAGGCAATATATTTCTGCTGCTTTAAGGCACCCAGTTTGTGATGCTTATGAGAGTAGACCCATGAAACTAAAACATAAGTTTAAGTATTTTTTAAAACAAATGTGATAAGTAATTACAGGAAATGAACTTTCTGATATAGTGACTGATAAATAATATCCATGGCACTAAATATGGATAAACACAAGGTATTTTCTGACCTATGCTTATGTAACTATCTTAAACTTCAAAAAGTGAATGCCAGAGACAAAGTTTCAGAATTTTGATGAAGGGACTAAAACAAACAAGAACTAATAAACCTTGAGAATATACACTCACATGATTTAGATGCAGTTCTAATGAAGACTACATGTTAAGACAGCATGCTTTTAAGTTGCATGATTAATTATCAACATTGGTTCCCTCATTGGACAGCTATTAGTGAAACCCCAAAGTAAATGAATATTTATAACATTTATCTTAAAATTGAATAGCTGGTTAATCTTTTGGCCATATTCCCTAAACCTGTGTCAACGTATGAAGGAAAGTCAAAAAAGTTTCATCACCTCTAACCCTGAATATTCATTGGAAGGACTAACGCTAAAACTGAAGCTCCATACTTTGGCCACCTAATGCGAAGAGCCAACTCACTGGAAAAGACCCTCATGTTGGGAAAGATTGAGGGCAGGAGGAGAAGAGGGTGGCAGAGGATGAGATGGTTAGACAGCATCACCAACTCAGTGGATATGAATTTGCTCAGTTCAATTATTCTCCTCCATGCCAGAGAGTGGAGGACTGGCATGCTGCAGTCCAAGGGGTTGCAAAGAGTAGGATACAACTTAGCAACTGAATGACAACAACATGCAAGACATATTTTTACCCATCATCTCTCCTTAAGAAACTGGATGTTTTTTAAAAAAGAATTTTTTAATCTCTCTTCTTTAGGTTGTTTTCTCATTGTTGATCAGCCAAATGCTTCAAATGAGTATGGAAAGCAAGCAAGCTGGAAAATTCAGCCTTTGCCATGACAAGAGTCACCTGGATATGTGATAAATCATGTTCGTATATGAATTATTATTTAGACAGCTAGTAGAAATAGTAACCTGGAGAAATAGCAAAGGGTAGCTGGTTCTCCTTTTCAACCAGATGGTGTGGTGGGCTGAAGGAGCACCACGTGTGATAGGATCCTTCCATCCCTGATTCCCACCTATGCCTTCAGCTTGAGCAGCAGGTTAGAGCACAGAGAGGTTCCACATGGAGACTCGGAGTCACGGTGGAAGACCCATCTCTACAGCTCCTAAGAATCTCCTCTACTGGACAATTTCCACAAACACACGAGTTTATTCCTCACAAGTCACCTTCACAGTGAGGCCTGCTCAAGTTTTCAATCCCCTTTCTCTGCCTGTTTCCCTCCTTCTTTACACATATCTTAAAAAAAATTTTTTTTTTAATCTTTTGGTCACATGGCATATAGGATCTTAGTTTCCTGACAAGAGATGGAACCTGTGCCATCTGCATTGGAAGGGCAGTCTCAGCCACTGAACTGCCAGGGAATTCCCTCTTTAATATCTGTTTATTTAAATTCTTTTTAACATATATCTATGTACTAAGTATTTTACTTATTTATGTCATTTATTGTCTTTTCCCCACCAGAATGTGAATACCAAGATGGCCTTTTACCCCTGGGATCTTGGCTTTCTTCTCAAAAAGTAGTGGCTGGCACTCAATAAATACTTCTAGAATAAATGAACTACAGAGAGAAAGGCCTGTACTAGCTTAATTGCTAAGTGTGAGAAGCTTTTAGTGGATTTAACTAACCAACAGTGGATGTGTGTGTTAGTGCTTAGTTGCGTCTGACTCTGCGACCCCATGGACTGTAGCCCACAAGGCGTCTCTGTCCATGGAATTCTCCAGGCAAGAGTACTGGAGTAGGCTGCCACTTCTTCCTCCAGGGGATCTTCCCAACCCAGGGATCGAACTCCTGTCTCCTGCATTGCAAGTGGATGCTTTACCATCTGAGATACTGGGGACGCAGATAACTAACCACAGATTTTGTCCAATTTACAAGACTGAATGAGGAGTGTTGTAGCTTATGCTTATGTATTTCCAAGGCCTGGCTGGGGAGTTTCCTGAGTAGACCTCTACTGATGAGGGATTGCTTCTCTAAGCTACCCACTCAAGCATCTAGCACATGATAAGCATTGTATCACTTTTGAGAACTGATCATCTCCTGCTGCCAAAGCCAGCATACTTAATTACTTTGGAAGCATTTACCAGTGCACAATATCTAAGGGCTTCAGAGGTCAACCAGAGGTGGATTAGGTGCCTCCAGCACTCCTAAACACAATAAATTGCTCAAAGAGGATAGAATAATAAAGCCCAAATTAAATAATTCTCACTATAAGCTTCAAACACAGCAACCAAAGAAGATACTTAGCAGCAGAAAGAAATGTTAGAAGAAGATCCAAGAGCTATACTGGCACCTCAGGGATTGAGTTGCAATTCTGATCTGGTCTATTAATTGAGTTTTGCTAACTGTTCAATGGCAATTTAGCCAGGCAACATTGATCAGGTCCATTTAAGAAACATTGTTAAGGTAGACTACCATGATCAGAGGGAGGTGGGGGCCTACACATGTCCTCCACCACCGTGTTGCATGAACTGTAGCCTGCCAGGCTCCTCTGTCCATGGAATTCTCCAGGCAAGAATATTATGGAGTGGGTTGCCATTCTCTTCTCCAGGGGATCATCCTGACTTGTTATAACCAAGGCAAGCCTACCTCCAAATTCTGCCAAAAGTACCGTTTCGTTATTAGCCAGCAGGCACATAAAGCCCTCTGAGGAGAGCACTCTTCATGGAGGGTTCACTTTGAGGCATAAGAGATGTTGGTGACAGAGGATGTGCCCGCTCCTAACCAGTTAAGGGACAGAACCTAAAGAAGGCATTCTGATAAGATTTCAAGAGATTTCTAGACCACAAAGTTTACATTACAGGTGTGGGGTTCACCTGGCATAGGCAAGCTGTCCTTCCATGCTAGGTGAGCCCCAAACCTGTAATGTAAACTTTGTCATGAACCACCAATGAAAAGTATTTCTTAATATTTTATGCTAATTATTAGGCCATTGTACCTATTTTGATAGCTATTAAAATATAAGCAATGTATAAGGAGTTCCCCCTATAGTGTTGATTCATAAGAAGCATATACCAAATGATAAAATTTTTTCAAATGCTAAAATAATTTAAAATGAGGTTTTAAGGTTACTTATAGGCATACATACATGATACAATTCCACCTATATGGCAGAAATAGGGCCAAAGAAATTTAATGCATAAAGTGCACGTTGGCCTTATTATTGGGAAAACAAAGTTGTGAGATGACCCTGAGTGGCTGCTGGCTAGAAATTCTGGGGTCTAGCTAGAATGGGCCAACTCTGCTTTGTTCTCCACAGAGGTTAGTAGTATCTGGCAGTAGTTTTCTCCTCTGCCTGAAATATCAATGGGGATGACTCCGGGCACCATCACCTTCCAGGGCAGGGTCTACCGATTAGATGGCAATTATTTGCTTAGCTCCTTCTGTGTCACCTCTCCCTGTGCAGCAGAAGCTCAAGAACAAGACTGAGCGGGAAAGAGTAGCTAATCCTCAGCTATTCATTCACATGATCACAGAATGCATTTTTGTAGAATTTTTGCTACTGAAAAATACATAATTCCAGAAAGCTTAAAACTCAACAACATGCAGACACGGGGTACTTCTTTTTTTTTTTTTAACTAATTTATTGATCGATATGATGCATGGGTTTTGAAAATGTTAATGAAAATCATCACATCCAGATTCTTGGCCTATCTGGTCATTAAAAGACAGCAGTGGGGGGATAGTTTTTCTTTAGTAAGCTTTAGAAGTTTAGGTGAATGTTATGGAACTGTGTGGTTTAATAACCATACATAGCATAAGACCTGACCATCATACAGATGATTTCTGGTGGTATTTCTCTTACTCCTTGGAAGAAAAGTTATGACCAACCTAGATAGCATATTCAAAAGCAGAGACATTACTTTGCCAACTAAGGTCCGTCTAGTCAAGACTATGGTTTTTCCTGTGGTCATGTATGGATGTGAGAGTTGGACTGTTCCAATAATAATTTTTGAGAGTCCACTATTAGGGATAAGTTACTCTTGCACTCTAAATATCTTATATCTCATGAAAGAAAAAATTAATAAATTCTGAAATTATAGTCTACTTAACTGACTATGTTGTAATTTTGGATTTTTTCCCCTCATAAAGGTACATTCAACTGCACATATTTAAAGCATATATATACTATACATATATATCCATGGAAGTATTAACACAATCAAAATAATAAACATACTCATTACCCAAAGTTTCTACTATGTCTCTTTGTAATCTCTTCCTTTTGCCCCTGCCCATTGGCCTCCACTGCCAAAACTCACCCTCAGGGAACTATTGATTTAAACACTTTCACTAAAGCTAAGTTTGCATTTTATAGAATTTTATATAAATGAAACTGGTGCTATTACAGGTGGAATTCATTTTATATAAATGAAACTGTGAAGCGTCATCATTGTTTTTGTCTTATAGGCTTCTTGCAAACACTGTAATTACTTTGACATTCATCTATATTATTACAGACAAATAGTTCATTCTTTTTATTACTGAGTAGTATTCTGTTTTATAACTATATTAGCAGTTTGCTTGTCCATTTATGCATTGATGGATACTTGGGTTGTTTCCAGGTTTTGTTTATTACAAATACAATTTCTATGAACATGCATATACAAGTCTTGCATGAACATATGTTTTTAATTTCTCTTGGGTAAATACCTCTCAGTAGAATGGCTGAACCACATGATGAGTGTATTTCTAACTTTTTAAAGAAACTGCTAGACTATTTTCAAAGGTGATTATATTGCATTTAATCTATAAATAAATTTGAGGGAGAAATGACATTTTAGCAATACTGAAAATTCTGACACATCCATATATTTCTTCATTTGTTTTGGTCCTTAATTTATCTCAATAATGTTGCATAGTTTTTAAAAGGCAAATTTTGCACGTTTTTTTAGATTTATCACTAAGTATTTCATAGTTCTATGTAATTTTACACAGTGTTTTATAATTTCAACTTTCAATTATCACTGCTAGTATATGACATACACAGTAGACTGGTCTCGAATTCCGCAACTCTACTAACTTCATTTAATATTTCTAGCAGTTATTTTGTATATTTCATCAAATTTTCTATATAGATGATTATCATGTTTGTGGGGAAAAAAACAGTTTATTTTTTTTTCCTTTCCAACCTGAATACTATTATGTTTGAATGATGTACTGCTGGTTTTATTGCACTGGATAGAAGTGATAAAAGCAGATATCTTTGTCTAGTTATTGATCTTAGGGGGAAAACATTTAGCTTTTTACAATTAAGTATACTATTAGTTATAGGCATTTTTTATGTAGTTTTTTTCAAGCTAAAGATGCCTTCTTTTATTTCAAGTTTTCCCACAGTTTTAAAAATAAGGAATTGATGTTATATTTCATCAAATGCTTTTTCTGCATCTCTTTGAGATAACCATGTGGATTTTCTGCTTTACCTTGCTATTAACAATATGATGAATTACATTGATTAATTGCTAAATGTTAAACCAATCTTTTCTAAATCCAGCTTGAACATCTGGAAGTTCACAGTTCATGAACTGTTGAAGCCTGGCTTGGAGAATTGTGAGCATTACTTTACTCGCGTGTGAGATCAGTGAAATTGTGGATAGTTTGAGCATTCTTTGGCATTGCCTTTCTTTGGGGTTGGAAAGAAAATTGACGCTTTCCAGCCCTGTGGCCACTGCTGAGTTTTCCAAATTTGCTGGCATATTGAGTGCAGCACTTGCACAGCGTCATCTTTTAAGATTTGAAATAGCTCAACTGGAATTCCATCACCTCCACTAGCTTTGTTCATAGTGATGCTTCCTAAGGCCCACTTGACTTCACATTCCAGGATGTCTGGCTCTAGGTGAGTAATCACACAATCCTGATTATCTGGGTCATGAAGATCTTTTTTGTATAGTTCTTCTGTGTATTCTTGCCACCTCTTCTTAATATCTTCTGCTTCTGTTAGATCCATACAGTTTCTGTCCTTTATTGTGCCCATCTTTGCATGAAATGTGCCCTTAGTATCTTTAATTTCCTTGAAGAGATCTCTAGTCTTTTTCATTCTATTATTTTCCTCTATTTCTTTGCATTGATTGCTGAGGAAGGCTTTCTTATCTCTCCTTGTTGTTCTTTGGAACTCTGAATTCAAATGGTTATATCTTTCCTTTTCTCCTTTGCCTTTCACTTCTCTTCTTTTCTCAGCTATTTGTAAGGCTTCCTCAGACAACCATTTGGCCTTTTGCATTTCTTTTCCATGGGGATGGTCTTGATCCCAGACTCCTGTACAATGTCACAAACCTCCACCCATAGTTCTTCAGGCACTCTGTCTATCAGATCTAATCCCTTGAATCTATTTGTCACTTCCACTGTATAGTCATAAGGGATTTGACTTAGGTCATACCTGAATGGTCTAGTGGTTTTCCCTACTTTCTTCAATTTAAGCCTGAATTTGGCAATAAGGAGTTCATGATCTGAGCCACAGTCAGCTCCCGGTCTTGTTTTTGCTGACTGTATAGAGCTTCTCCATCTTTGACTGCAAAGAATACAATCAATCTGATTTCATTATTGACCATCTGGTGATGTCCATGTGTAGAGTCTTCACTTGTGTTGTTGGAAGAGGGTGTATGCTATGACCAGTGTGTTCTCTTAGCAAAACTCTGGTAGCCTTTGCCCTGCTTCATTCTGTACTCTAAAGCCAAATTTGCCTGAGGAACCAGAGATCAAATTGCCAATATTCGTTGGATCATCAAAAAAGCAAGAGAGTTCCAAAAAACATTTATTTCTGCTTTATTGACTACAACAAAGCCTTTGACTGTGTGGATTACAACAAACTGGAAAATTCTGAAAGAGATGGGAATACCAGATCACCTGACCTGCCTCTTGAGAAATCAGAATGCAGGTCAGGAAGCAACAGTTAGAAATGGACATGAAACAATAGACTCATCCAAATAGTGAAAAGAGTACGTCAAGGCTGTATATTGTCACCCTGCTTATTTAACTTATATGCAGAGTAGATCATGAGTAATGCTGGACTCGATGAAGCGCAAGCTAGAATCAAGATTGCCGGCAGAAATATTAATAACCCCAGATGTGCAGATGACATCACCCTTATGGCAGAAAGCGAAGAAGAACTAAAAAGCCTCTTGATGAAAGTGAAAGAGGAAAGTGAAAAAGTTGGCTTAAAACTCGACATTCAGAAAACTAAGATCATGGCGTCCAGTCCCATCACTTCATGGGAAATAGATGGGGAAACAATGGAAACAGTGACAGACTTTATTTTGGGGGGCCCCAAAATCACTGCAGATGGTGACTGCAGCCATGAAATTAAAAGATGCTTGCTCCTTGGAAAAAAATTTATGACCAACCTAGACAGCTTATTAAAGAACAGAGACATTACTTTGACCACAAAGGTCCATCTAGTCAAAGCTATGTTTTTTCCAGTAGTCATGTATGGATGTGAAAGTTGGACTATAAAGAAACTGAGCACCAAAGAACTGATGCTTTTGAACTGTGGTGTTGGAGAAGACTCTTGAGAGTCCCTTGGACTGCAAGGAGACCCAACCAGTCCATCCTAAAGGAAATCAGTTTTGAGTATTCATTGGAAGGACTGATGCTGAAGCTGAAACCCCAATACTTTGGCCACCTGATGCAAAGAAGTGACTCATTGGAAAAGACACTGATGCTGGGAAAGACAAAAGGCAGGAGGAAAGGGGGACAACAGAGGATGAGATGGTTGGATGGCATCACCGACTCAATGGACATGAGTTTGAGTAAACTCTGGGAGTTGGTGATGGACAGGGAGGCCTGGCGTGCTGTAGTCCATGGGGTCGCAAAGAGTCGGACACAGTGAGCGACTGAACTGAGCTGAACTGAACTGAAATCAACCTTGCACTCCAGAGATAAACACTACTTGATCACAATGTATTATCACTTCACATTATTGGAATCCATTTTCAAACCTTTGTTTAGGCTTTTTGAATCTATGTTCATGAAGAATACTGGTCTATAGTTTTCTTGTACTATCTCTGGTTTCAATCAGTGTCCTTCTGGCCTCTCAGGGAAGAAATCCCCAGTATCCATTTTCTGGAAGAGTTTATATAATATCATTATTATTTCTTCCTTAAATGTTTAATAGAATTCACTGGTGAAGTCAATGGGGACCAGACTTTTCTCTGCGGCAATGTTTTTAACCACAAACTAATTTCTTTGTTAGATATAGAGCTATTCAAGTAATTTATTTCTTTTTGGGTGAACTTTGTTTGTGCCTTTCAAGAATTGTACATTCATCTAAGTCAGAGGTTCCCATGACTTAGAACATGGGAAGTATTACCCATGGGGCAGTATTACCCCCTCTTTACCTGTGGGGCATTTGGAAATATCTAGATACACTTTTTTGTTTGTTACAATTGGGAGGTGGGATATGGTACTATTAACATCTAGTAGGGAGAGGCTAGGGAGGCTGCTAAATATTCTCTGACCTACAGAACAGCCTTCTCTATAAAGAATTATCTGGTCCAAAATGTCACTTTTTTTGAGGTTGAGTAAACTTGATCTACATTACTGAATTTATTGGCATAAAGTTGGCATAATAATTGGCATAATAATACTTCTTCACTATTTTTTTTTAACTATCTTTAGGGTCTGTGGTGCTATTCTCTAACTCCTGATACTGGTAAGTTTGCCTTCTCTTTTTCCCTCCAATCTATTGCGATAGAAGTTTATCAGTTTGATGCTCAAATTTCCACCATAACATTCTCACCAAGTTTATCCTCTGAATAAAAATCAAAAGCAATGAAAAATTTACTGGAAATGGTTATTATTTCCGTTTATATAGATTTTAGTTTATTCTCAGAAAGAATATATCTTTCTGGCAAGTGCTCCTTGGGTCTAATTCTACCTTCTGGGAAGCCATAGATTTTCGGATGAAAACCCCTTTAAGTTATTTGAAGACATGTTCTTGCCCTAAATCTTGTCTTCTCTAAGTAAACCACTTCATTGTTCAATGTTTCTGATAGCAAGTGCATTTATTGATTGGCTATTGACTCAAAGCTATTGAATAAACATTGATTTTTTTTTTTAAAGGACACTCAATACTAAATACTGTCTTGTGTTTTAATTCTTCTCTGCTTAAGTCCAAGAAATGAGTTGTTATTATTCTTGTGAATTATGGGTAGTATTTTTATATTCTGAGCATACTATTAACATGATGTTTGCTGTCATTGTTGATAACATTTAAAAATGTGTGAAAGCACCTATAATTATACACGTTAAAGTCAGTTTGGAGCAATCACAGTCTCCCATGATCTCCCATGTGAATAATGTAAACCTCTGCCAATTTCAAAGTTCTCATTCTAAGGAATTCTCCATGCTTAAACCCAGATTAGGGTGTATAATATTTACTACTTTAAAATGTCAGTAGGTAGTGGCCCATTTATGTTAAGATAAGTGGTTTCAGTTGAGCAAAATCCAGTTCCTCAATAAGGCATTTGAAGGCTCTTCTCTGTGATCCTGACTATACCATCTTGCCTTCTCTGGTCACTTCCTTTTCTGCCTCCATAGAGCAGATGATCTATTCCTATTAAGGCTGCTTGCCTGGTAACAGTTCTCCTTGTTTATTTTCATATATTTCTCACCATTTCTCCACCCCTGGTGAAATCCTACTCCCTCTTCACATCTCTCTCAAATGTCACCTATCTTCTGAAATCCTCCTAGCCTTTCTCCTGTCTCAGGCCTCCTGAAAAGTGATTTTCAACTGGAGCCACATATTAGAATCACTTGGAGAGGTTTTTAAAAATACCAGTGTCCAGACTAGCTAACTCAGAGTACTGTCTGGTGCCTCATAGCTACTTAATGAATATTTTAAAGCGACTAACCTATTCAATGAAATGAGAATAGATAAGAAAAGACAACAATAAAATGTATCTTCAGAACATGGAAAATAGTTTTAATATGCATTGTACATTTATTTCTGACTGTAAGGGCTATTACTGGTAGTAAGATAATATTATTTATTCAACTGAAAGGTATTACTACATGGAGGATTGATTAATCATGATAAAGCATTTCATTCACATGCTATGTTAACTAAAAGATCAGAGTCATTGGGATAGATATCTTAGAGAACAATGTTTTCATTTGTAGGAAAAAATAAATGGGGATGTTGGAAGGAGATTTTAATTGCTAAGTAAAAAAAAAATCTTTTTCTCATGCCTGTCTCTTATACACATCTGAGAAATGTCTGTTTAGTTCTTTGGCCCGTTTTTTGGTTGGGTCGTTTATTTTTCTGGAATTGAGCTG
>SJYT01012403.1:565185-587228 GCA_006410635.1 Cephalophus harveyi
AAAAAAAAAAAAAGTATTACTTGGATAAAATTGATACATTAGAAAAAAGGTTTTTAAAGTTTTGGCTATATAAAGCAACATGTGGGATCTTAGTTTCCTGACCAGGGATCAAACCTATGTCCTGTGCATTGTAAGTGCAAATCTTAACAACTGGACTATCAGGGAAGCCCCCAAAATGCATATATTTTAGTTCTTTGCTATCTCTATTACTCTAATAATCCTTTGAAAATGTAGTATTAATTACTCTTTTATGCCTAATCAGATCAGGGATATATGTTGACAGGTTTACTGATCTGGTGATGCGTAAGAATTGTCCCAGAAGTGCCTCCACTATGATGTTTACTTAGACTTTGGTGTGGCTCATGGTTCAAATACTGGGATTTCAAAGGAGCCAGAAGTGTTGACAAGGGATATGTTATCACCCTACATCCTTCACAGAGCTTTCCCTTCTCTTCCTTGAGAAGCAGTTTTTCCTTAGAGTTCCTACAGCAGGGACTCAAGTGACAGTCATATTACGGAAAGTGAAAATGTTAGTTGCTCAAGGCAATGGCACCCCACTCCAGTACTCTTGCCTGGAAAACCCCATGGACAGAGGAGCCTGGTGGGCTGCAGTCCGTGGGGTCGCTGGGAGTCAGACACGACTGAGCGACTTCACTTTCACTTTTCACTTTCATGCATTGGAGAAGGAAATGGCAACCCACTCCAGTGTTCTTGCCTGGAGAATCCCAGGGGCGGGGGAGCCTGGTGGACTTCCGTCTATGGGGTCGCACAGAGTCGGACACGACTGAAGCGACTTAGCAGCAGTAGCAGCAGCAGCAGCTGTCTCTGACTCTTTGCGACCCCATGGTTTGTCCATGGGATTCTCCAGGCAAGAATACTGGAGTGGATTACCATTCCCTTCTCCAAGGGGATCTTCCTGACTTGGCATGTTACCAAGGCTTAGACGAAAAAGGCCAGGAGAGGAATTTGCTGCAACCAGGGCATCAATATATCTGGCTGGTTTGAACAGAAAAGACCTGTCAGAGAGTATTGCTTCAAATTTGTCCATTCTTTAAATTGAATTAGAAGGAGACATCAGAATCTGTATACTCTAACAAACCTTGAGTTAAATTTTAGGATATAGGTCCTGTTTCCCTTGTTACTGACTCTAGACCAGTGAACCGGAAGTGAGTTACTTCTTTTAATGTAGATGAGACAAGAAAGATGGAGAGATGGAGGGCTTATGAGAAACAGATATGAATGTTGCATGTGACTTTTTTGTTTTTAAATGTTTCTAACAAATTACTTAAGGGTCTGGCTTTAATTTAACGCAAATGAATGGATGACAGGTCAGTGGGATGGGCAACAGAAAAGAGCAGTGTATTGGTTGAAGGGGGGAAGGGTAGTTCTTCTTCTCCTTATCAGTACTTTTAATTTAAGAAACTAGATGTCTTCATTGCCCATGGAGAATATTGCTCTTCTGTTACGTATCAAGCTAATAAAAATCACTGGGAGAATTAACACAGAGTATGAATTAAAATGCAGGGCTAAGCTGTTATTTTTTAAAAGTGTTACTTGCATTATGCATCACTTTGCATATAACCAATTCAATCTTAATGATAACAATCCCAGCTTCAATCTTTAGATAGGAAATCATATCATTGGAACTATGGCTAGCGAGAATTTATGAAGAAATTAAACATATGTTAGTAGCAAAGAGTTGGACACAACTGAGCTACTAAGCACAGCACACACAGCGCAGTATTACAATATGTAGATCCTTAAGAAACAAAACATAATTATTCTCAGGTCTTCAAATATTTTTGATCTGCCTAGACAGAAAAATACCAATACTATTATCTGACCAAACTTTAAAAGATTATGAATATTTATTGATACTATTATTTATTGAACTGACCTTAAATATAAACCTCAACTGCAACATATAGTGTTTATATGAGTATGATACATAGATCATGTGAGAAAGTGAAAGTGTTAGCCACTCAGTTGTGCCTGACTCTTTGCAACCCCATGGACTGTAGCCCACCAGGCTTCTCTGTCCATGGAATTCTCCAGGCAAGAATACTGCAGTAGGTTGCTATGGGATCTTACCAATCCAGGGATTGAAACTGGGTCTCCCATATTGCAGTCACATTCTTTACCATCTGAGCTACCAGAGAAACCCATAGATCATATACATATGATATCACTCTATTTACAGGAATATTCTATATGCCATATTAATAAATATTTATATATTTATATCTATCTCTTTACCTATATAGATAAAGTAATGTTGAGGATATTTATGAATTGTCAAACCAGTATTGTATTTTTATCTAAATTTCAGGCCTTTGCAAAACAAGCACTAATAAATACAAAAGTACGTATAGATCTAGTTTAGAAGATTTACAATATTAGAAAAATATATTCTGACCAGCAACTGTATTTTGGACATAAGAAATTGTTGGTTTTGTCCTGAAAAGTAAAATTTATTTCAGCAAAATTTATTTGAGCTACACTATAGCTCATCAGAAAAACACCTAAACATCGACATGCAACATTTTATTTTCTAATACAATTTAAGTGAAATTTGGGTGATATAGAAATGAGAATTTTATTTTTCACTATTTTATTGGGATATCTAAACCAATGTGGTCTATTGAAAGACAATCTGCTCACAGATTTGGGGCAGGCTGGAAGAGAGAGTTGATTTTATTTAATTTTCTATCTATACCCCCTCGATGGTGAATATATTCTCAAAATTTTAAAAATATACATATGAACATTGATTAAGCACTTTAGTACCAACATAACACAATCCTAATCGTACCAAAGTATGGCCTAGAGTGTTTCTTCTAAGCCAGGCTAAACTCGTATACATGAGTCATCCTTAGGAGGAAAATGTATGTATTTCTTTTAGAAGCAGAAGGAAAAAAGTCATAGCACAGTCTATGTGAATGAAATGAGCCTCCTGGATAAATTCAGAATATTTTCTAATATTCTGAAATATCCCGAGGAAATCAAAGAAATCATTTTGAAAACAATGCCCTCACAATTAGGTATCACTTTGTCTCTTTCTGATTATATCTGGCATGTAAACTGCACCTGTGAATACTTTTTCTCAAAATTTCAGAAATTCTCTTTTTATGTAAATTCCTTAATTGTGGCTGGAAATTTCTGGAACAATATCCAGCAGTGTTGAACCAAGAGCAGGTGGCAAATAATTATCTGGAGCTTCATCCTGAAAAACTTAAGAGGTGACAAAGAGTTGAGCTAGGGACACAGAACATTATAATTCTCTGAGGTTTACTCCATGATTCCACTTAAAAGATTTCACCTTGAAATTTTACTGTCTAAATAATACTTACTTCTTAGAGATGATTCAGTGACAGAGTTTAAGATTCAGAGTGGAGCACAGCCATATAATAATTAAAACCGATATAGCACACAACTTAGGATATATAACTGACAAGCTATTTTCATTTTTCTTACGGAAGAAACTGCCTACTTGCTAAAAATATACTACTTCAGTGTTTCTGACGCCATTATTGAAATACTAACCTCCTATACTTAAAGAGTCCTTTAAAAAAAAGCTCTCACACAGCACTTTATTTCCTCTACTAAATATAATAGAAATTTAATTTTAGATATAGTCCTCCCTAGGTTAATTTAAAAACCAGTCAATTTTCATCTCAAGAAAGTCCTAGATTTTCTAAATTTATCATACAATTTTTTTTAACTAGGCTTTATTTGATGTCCATATTAAATTGCCTTGGTATGTTATCATTTAATTAGCTCATAAGTATACTCTGTATCACGCTGTCCTTAAAGGCCAGAAAACCATAAAGCTTGCTGGATTTGTATACCTATGCTTTCTGAAGGCTCTAGAATCATTTAAACAGCATTCATGATCCCTTTAGCTACTGTGAGCTTTTATAAAAAAAATAAAGGAATGCAAAGTTAAGTTTAAATAAACTTACTACAGGTAGCTCAAAGTGGTGAAGAATCTGCCTGCTAGTGTAAGAGACACAGGAGATACAGCTTCTATCCCTGGGTCGGGAAGATCCCCTGGAGAAAGGAATGGCAACAGACTCCAGTACTCTTGCCTGGAAACTCCCATGGACAGAGGAGCCGGGCAGGCAACAGTCCATAGGGTTGCAAAGCCGGACAGACTGAGTGATGGAGTACACACACGTGAAAGAATGCACAGTAAAACCCCAAATATATTGGACTGCTTTTAAGTCACAGTATTTGTTTTCTCTCATTTTCATCACAACACATCTTCATTTTCCACAAGCATGTCACTCTTATCTTCAAACAAATGCGTTTGTCACTGAATGCCAGAAACCAACTAAAGATTGAATACAGCTGCAGGTAGACACTGTCAAATGCACAGTAAAACCCCCAATATATTGGACTGCTTTTAAGTCACAGTATTTGTTTTCTCTCATTTTCATCACAACACATCTTCATTTTCCACAAGCATGTCATTCTTATCTTCAAACAAATGCGTTTGTCACTGAATGCCAGAAACCAACTAAAGATTGAATACAGCTGCAGGTAGACACTGTCCTCAAATGCTATGCAGGATAAAGCAAGGGTTTCACTCTTTGTCTAGGTTCACCTCCCACCATCAGCCCAAGTCCCACCCCACCCTGAACAAATGCCTTAGGAGACAAGCAGTATCCTTTTCTAGAGCCCTGGAAGCTGTGAGGGGGCACATGATTTCCATATTGTGGTAACATAAAGAGTTTTGAATCTTTCTTTCACACACTGAGGCTAGTCTTGAAATAATTGAGGCCAAGCTGCTTAGATCAGCAAATATCCAACATTAGTGCTAAATCAGGACACAAAACATAACACTGAATGTCCATTAAGTGGTTTAGCACCAACATAACACAATCTTAATAGTACTGAAATATGGCCTTGAGCACTACTTCTGAGTAAATCAAAACCCTTGGATATGAGCCATCCTTAGGAGGGAAGAAAAAAAGAATATTTCTTTTAGAAGCAGAAGAAACAAAAACATGCATGATCAGTGAACAAAATGAGCCTCCTTCATAAATCTGGAATATTTATGAATATTTTGAAATATCCCAAGTTAATAAAAGACATCATTTTAAAGACAATACCCTGGAAATTAGATAACACACTTTGCTCTTTCTGACTATGACATATAAGCTGCAGCTGTGGATTCTTTTTTTCTCATAACTTAGAAATTATCTTTTGATATAAATGGAAAGTTTTGTTTGTTTTCTAAATCAAGGAGTCACTTGCTTGGGTAGATCACTAAAACCTAGAATTACGATAAAGAAGTATACACCAAATAGAACAAGAAATTTATCTTCAACAATTGTACCTTTTATTATCAGAGTAACCATCACAGAGAATTCCAAGTTATCTAAAGTAAGCAACCTATGGCCCCTTTTTGAGCTATGACAGCAGAGTCGAAGAGCTGTGACAGAGATTCTATGACCTGCAAAGCCTAAATATTTACTGTCAGGCCCTTTGCAGGAAAAGTTTGCCAATCCCTGACCTAAAGGATTCAGAACTAGGCAAGACAGCTGACCTTTGCTTGAGAAAATGATTCAAACCTGAATACCCAAGGGGATTTGTCTGTTTTGTACAGAAATGTAATGACTGAAAAAACAGAAAATGTGGTGCTGCCATATTAGAGTGCTATAGCTAATCCAACGGGGGACCAGATTGTTCGGTTGAGGTCTGCACTATGTCATCACAATGTGTAGGAGCTTCTGTTTGGAACACTGCACCTTCAGCAGCTTCTGTGGACAGTGGGTGCTTTATCCTGACACCACCTAGCAAAGCCTGTGTATCTTGATAGGGAAATAGGGCTGAGTGATTAAGAATTTAGGCTCAAGAGCTAGATGCATCGAGTCCCACCTCCAGCACTAATCATCCATTAGGTGAGTTGACCTTCTGAAGCTTAGTTTCTCCATGTCTACAATGAGGATATTAAAAACAATAGGACTGACTTCACTGCGTTGCCCTAAGGATTAAACAGATTTAAGTGTGTGAAGTGCTTAAAACAGTGTCTGGCATGTGACGAATGCACAGTGAGCAGAAGCTAACACTGTCTTCTCAACTCAAAGCTTTGGGAAAGCCGAGATGCAAGGGTGAAGGACGTGGGGCTCTGAATTATCATAGGATTCAGAGATCTGAGAAAATGCGTGTAAGTTCTACTGGCTTCAAAGCCACAGATACTGCTAGAACTATCGTGCTTGATTGCCAACATTATAATCAAAATAAATTCTAAGTTTCTGTCTAATGTTACTGAGTATAAAGATGCATTTCCCCCATCTACCATTAGGAATCCCACATTAAGAACTCCTGACTTAGGAGAAGAAATGGATTTAGAGATGGTAAAGCCAGGGTCAACTGTTAGTCATGACAAAGATATCTTTCAGCTGAAATCATAAAGGAGCACGAGAACAATTATTTGTTTATAAATGCTCCTCTGCTGTCCAGTAAAGACATATATTTCCTTTCTGGAAAATTTCCCAACAGCTTGGGAGAGTACTCACTAGGAACTCAATAAGAGGGTTGTTATGGACCTGGCTAAGATCCTCTCATGAGACAGATGAGAAAGGTTGTCAGTGCCTCCTACTTACAGATTAAATTCTGGAGACTTGCAACCTCAACCAGATCAATGGGAAAATAACTGCTGAGGGGTCTAATCCTGAGTCACCCAGCCAAAGGTGTTTGAAAGTGGTTGTTAATTTTTCCTCCCTGTTTTCTAAAGCGTTCAATAGATTGCTGACTGGCCACAATCAGGGAACTGTGCCGTTTTGATTATTACATGTAAATTAATTTACTGAAAGAAGAAAGCACAAGCATTTAGTAGGACATGGTTGTTCTATCTTGACAGCATTTTAGTTATGGGTTCAAGAGTAATTACTGAAATAAATCATCAATAGGTGGTGGCAACATTGATTTTGTGTCAGCACCTGGGTAAACTATAACCCCGTCTGGGTCTGGAGCAATGTGCATTGTCTTTTGAGCTTTATTTATTCTCCATGTCTACAATGAGGATATTAAAAACAATAGGACTGACTTCACTGCGTTGCCCTAAGGATTAAACAGATTTAAGTGTGTGAAGTGCTTAAAACAGTGTCTGGCATGTGACGAATGCACAGTGAGCAGAAGCTAACACTGTCTTCTCAACTCAAAGCTTTGGGAAAGCCGAGATGCAAGGGTGAAGGACGTGGGGCTCTGAATTATCATAGGATTCAGAGATCTGAGAAAATGCGTGTAAGTTCTACTGGCTTCAAAGCCACAGATACTGCTAGAACTATCGTGCTTGATTGCCAACATTATAATCAAAATAAATTCTAAGTTTCTGTCTAATGTTACTGAGTATAAAGATGCATTTCCCCCATCTACCATTAGGAATCCCACATTAAGAACTCCTGACTTAGGAGAAGAAATGGATTTAGAGATGGTAAAGCCAGGGTCAACTGTTAGTCATGACAAAGATATCTTTCAGCTGAAATCATAAAGGAGCACGAGAACAATTATTTGTTTATAAATGCTCCTCTGCTGTCCAGTAAAGACATATATTTCCTTTCTGGAAAATTTCCCAACAGCTTGGGAGAGTACTCACTAGGAACTCAATAAGAGGGTTGTTATGGACCTGGCTAAGATCCTCTCATGAGACAGATGAGAAAGGTTGTCAGTGCCTCCTACTTACAGATTAAATTCTGGAGACTTGCAACCTCAACCAGATCAATGGGAAAATAACTGCTGAGGGGTCTAATCCTGAGTCACCCAGCCAAAGGTGTTTGAAAGTGGTTGTTAATTTTTCCTCCCTGTTTTCTAAAGCGTTCAATAGATTGCTGACTGGCCACAATCAGGGAACTGTGCCGTTTTGATTATTACATGTAAATTAATTTACTGAAAGAAGAAAGCACAAGCATTTAGTAGGACATGGTTGTTCTATCTTGACAGCATTTTAGTTATGGGTTCAAGAGTAATTACTGAAATAAATCATCAATAGGTGGTGGCAACATTGATTTTGTGTCAGCACCTGGGTAAACTATAACCCCGTCTGGGTCTGGAGCAATGTGCATTGTCTTTTGAGCTTTATTTTATTTTATTTTATTTTTTGAATTGCTGTCCAAAAAAGGGCTTTACCCTCCACATGAAACTGCCTACTGAGCTGCTTTTCCCAGGAAATCTCACTGCCCAAATCACCTTTCCCTCTGCAGTTCTCACCCTGAACAATCTTCTTGGACCATTTTACTGCACTGTCTTAACTAGTGTGAAATGCTAATACGGATGGCTGTGATTTTCCAACAAAGCGAAAGGAAAATGTGATTACTGGTCACAGGGTTTTATATTAGCACTTGCTTCTGCTAATTTAAAAACAGGTTGGACGGCAGGAAAACCAATTTCCTCCCCTAACATTAGTTTGTTCTGCTGTCCTTTGTTTAATAAATATCCACTGAGCCCAAACTAATGTGAGTAGGAGAAAAGAGACCTGAGTTCTCCTTCTATTAAATACAAACTGGAAATCTAGTCTGACTTAATATTGTGGAAGACCACTTTGAACTTGATCTTTAAACCAAAATAAAACAACTTCCATGGCTTTATTTATATTTTTCTCTGACTGGCTCAGATAGAAAATCTTCGATGTTTCAAGTTTATTAAAGGTGAGTCAGGTAACTCAGAATAGCGGGGCACTGAATCAGGATAATCTGACCTTAAATAAACTCAGATTAAATAGTTTTTGTTTCATACCAAGAAATGCTCCTTTGGGTGATAACAGAAAGCAGATAAAGAAACAAAGCACATGAACTGAAGCTTCTCTATCTGCAGAATCACAAATCTCTCTTTTAGTTGTCTCTTAAATTTTGAAGAGCATGAGCTGTATGCAGATCCTAGAAAAAGAACTCTTCCCATTCCTCTTTAATTGTGCTATATATTTTGAATAAACATTTTTGACTTTTCTAGTTCAAAATCCAGACTCCATTTCCATTTTGTCCATCTATTATTTTGCCTCTTTTGAAACATATGTTTATGGTGGTGCTGGTTTAGTCCCTAAGTTGTGTCCAACTCTTGCAACCCCATAGACAGAGGAGCCTGGCGGCTACAGTCCATGGGATTCTCCAGGCAAGAATACTGGAGTGGGTTGCCATTTCCTTCTCCTGGGGATCTTCCCAATCCAGGAATCAAACCCGGGTCTCCTGCACTGTAGGCGGATTCTTTACCAACTGAACTACAAGGGAAGCTCATATGTTTACACATATTTATAAATGAGTTCCCCCTCTTCCTAGCTCTATGCTCCAACTCCAGGTCAGTCATCAACCATGCACTCTCTTCACCTCACCTTGCATTTGCTTCTACTCATCTCCAAGATTTTTAGAGCGTCAAAGAAATTTATAATAAATACTGACAATGATACTGTGTTGGTATTTGTATTCTACTCTATATTTTACTAAACTGTTATTAGTTCATTTGAGAGAGGTATCAGCTATATTTTACCAGTTAGGAAGCTTAGCTTCAAGGAATTGAGTTATGTGTCCAAGGTGACATATTTTCTAAACAGAAGAGAATGTACTTGGATTTTTGTTTTCTATATCATACCCTCACTCTTCCATTACAAGTCAAGTTTCATTGATTACAAACGTTTTCCAAGTTTCAACTCTTGCTCTTTCCCATTGAGTTTCTCTTCTTCTTCTGTCTATAGCCTCTACTTTTCTTCCCAAGTTTAAACTATGTTTGATTTCCCAGGAACATACCTGCTTCTCACAGGTAAAGTTCCCATACATGCATTTTTGAATCCCTGCCCAGAATAAGTTTTGAAGAACGGTTGCCATGGATGTTCTATGTAACCACACCTTGAAGATTTTATATATTTTACTTGAGCATAGTGACTTATACATAGAAAACATTCAATAAAGGTTTTTAGAATGAATCTGTGAGTATACATTAGACTCTCTGACATGCCATTGAAACATTCCCAAACCTTCTCTAGGGGGTGTTGGGCTAATGTAAATGTGAGCGGAAAACTCAGCAAATGTCAAAAGGCTATAAATAATCACTTGGTCTATCAGTACAGGGAATTTACATATACAGACATTTCCTTTGATGAATGCTACACCTCATAATGAAAAGGAACATCTATTTAGAAAAATTAAATATACAGTGGTAAAACATGGGCTTTGGATCAAAGGCTTGACTTCTATTCTCAACTCGGCGACTTCCCATAGTCAAATTACTACTCCAGAGTTTCAGTTTCTTCATTTTAAAACAGTCTTAATAACATCTCCCTCACATGATTATCATGAGGGTCAGATGGGCTAATGTTTGAATAGTGCCCTTTGACATATAACAGTCACCTTATAAATGTCACTTCTGTCATTTTTCTCCTAAGTCATGAGTGTCACATTCAAGAGTGACTTTTCAAGAATTGATAAACTACTGGATTGATCCAGATATCAAATTCTTTATAAGCATATTATAAATATGGAGACTTTGAAAAGTGCCATTTTAAAGATATTGAGGGAGACACAGATGCCTCAAGCTCTGATCTGGGCAGAAACAGGACTCTGCCCAACTGGAATCTTGTGACATATATTCCTTCATCAAGATCCTAAGTGAGGTTCTTGAGACAATGAACAAGAGTATGCGGTGGTCCTTTTTATCAGGAATTCGGTTTGAAGGGGTGAGGGGCACAACTGAGGAGACAAGTGGTCATATAGAAGTGTGTGCACAGTGGCAGAGTTCACAAGGAGAAAGACGCCACTGAGCTTGGGATAATTATAGATGCTATCTCAGAGGTTATAACTTTCAAGCTACTCCAGAAATTCATTTAGACTTTTTTATACTTGCTAAAAATGTGGGAGATGAATATCAGTGTGATTTTTTTCTAGACCTCAGGATGTCTGGAGAGGGAAATGGCAACCCACTCCAGTATTCTTGCCTGGAGAATCCCAGGGACAGAGGAGCCTGTTGGGCCGCCATCTATGGGGTCACACAGAGTCGGACACGACTGATGCGACTTAGCAGCAGCAGTAGCAGAAGGATGTCTTTGCCTTTGACCTTGAAAAAGGACTGCTGCTCATTTTCCTTATTCACACCAAGTGAATATTGCTTACAAGTAAGTCCTAGTTTAATAAAGTTTACTCTTCAACCCTGAGCCTAGATAAATCTTATCTACCTGTCATCTATCCCTGAGATATGCCAACTCAGAGATCTTAGCACAAATCCAGGGCTGGGGAAGTCTCACTCCTCCAGAGTTAGGCTGATTGAACTAAGTCAGGAAAATAGCATCAAGGGACAGGAAGTTGAGAGGTGACAGCTGTTGCTTAATGATAATACTAGAAACAATAATCAAAGAAGGAGGAGATGATTCTTATGCCTACTGTGTCTTAGGTAATATTCTATGGGCACTTAAATACACACTGTTGTTTAAATTTTTACACCACCATGAAACAAGCATTATAATCCCCATTTTACAGATAAGAAAACTTGGTTCAAAGACAGGGCCAGGAACTGAACACAGAAGTCTCTGTGATTATTCCAAGATCCCTGTGCTTAGATCTAAATCATGTTATGTTTTGACACTAAGTTCTTACTCAACCTCCAATTCTTCATTTTGCATTTTTATTTTCCAGTATTTGTCATAATATTTCAATGGCCAATTCATATGTTTTTGTCTACAGGTGTGTAGTTTTGAAGCTTTATTTTTCCACACTCATCAAAATGTATTGGTGGTAGGCCTCTTGTCATGCAAATCTCTTTTTCAAGGGCCTCAGTACTTGAGAATCCTAAATTCCTTTTGAAACTGTTGAGTGAAGCAAGCACTGCCTATACATGTTCTTTAACATGACACACATTTTGATAATTAAATATTCCATATTGACAGTGAATCACTATACCATGAGCATCTGGAGGGCAATGACTACAAGAAAAGAAAGCAAGAAAGAAGGAAGGAAGAGGCACAGGAGTTCTTCCCCTTTGGTTCCTCTTCTGATAGTCTAATTTCCCCTGTGTTTAGAGACTTCATTGACTCAATATTTGAGTCAAATATTTTAGTTTGCAGCATGGTCTACCACTTGAGATATTTTCCACTGCATTCAAAAGCAAACTCTACTCAAAGGGTTAGTCAAACAGGAGAGTATAGACATAGGAGTAATTCTGAGTCAATTAATCAATGATGTTATTATACCAAGGGCCCAGTTTATTTATATCTCTCCACTCTGTTTCCTATAGGGTCAGCTTCATCCTAATGCCTGTTTCCATCACAAAAGCAGAGATGGTTGTAGCAACTCTAAACATCATATCTATGTACCTCATGGTCCAGAATGGGGCATAACATTTCTTCCAGAAACTTCCTCAGAAGCTTCTAGATTTCTCTTCTATATCTCACTGACCTAAATTGGGTCATAAATCCTTTCTTAAACCAATCTCTATCCAGATGGGCCAAAGGAATTCCATGAGTTGACTGGCTTAAGTCTAGGCTATCTGAACCAATCATGATAGTGAGGAGAATCAGACTGTCTTGACTGCTTTAGACTAATATCTTCCACTACTTAGAAAATTGCCATTTTCCCCAGAAGCCATGAGCTTTGAAGCAGAAATACACAGAAAGGAGTAAAAAGGGAGTGAACACTGTGTGGCCCAACAACCACCAACAGTCTCCACTTATATAAAAGAAAATAATGTAACCATCAGAATGTAAGAATATACTTACTGGATTAATTGCTCTTGGCAAAGTTGAAGGGTGAGTCTATCTCTAGAAAGAGAATATTAAGACTCTCAGCCTGCCTATCAGAATATAAGAGCACATCATTTCCATACATGTAGTTCAATTGTCTCAGGTGTTTCAGAAGAACATGTTCTCCGTTTTTCTTTTGGGTTCTTTCTAGCAATTGGCAACTGACCTCATTATTTTCGAAGGAGTACTTTAATATAAACTGCATTTTTTTTGTTTAAGAGCAAATATCATTAACTCATTTAAAAAATATTTTTGAAAACCTACTAAGTACACCATATTGCTTTAGGTCCATAAGGGATATGCAGAAAAGATGCAGTGACTGAGTTTAAAGGACTTACAATCTATGCTTTTAAACGGTGGATTTAAAGGCAGGATTGGTGCAAGCTTAATAAGTACAAAGAACCCAAAACATCCAGAGGTAGACATGATTTCTAATTGTGTACACTAGGCAAGAAGATTTGGGATGGTAATTTTTTTAAAACATTTTAATTTTACAATGCAGTATAGCTGATTAACAATATTGTGATAAATTCAGGTGGGCAGCAAAGGGTCTCAGCCAAACATATACTTGTATCCATTCTCCCCTCAATCTCCTCTCCTCTCCTCTCCTATGCTACCACATAGCATTGAGCAGTTCTCTGTACTTTCTAGTAGGTCCTTACTGGTTATCAATTTCAAATATAACAGTGTGTACAATTTGATCCCAAACTTCCTAGAAATGGTAATCTTTTTGAATCTGCACACTAATCAATTAAAACACTCATCAGAAAATGAGTCTGTTATGGTTGAAGAAATGAGCTGGATGAAAAATTTTGAATTTACCCTTCTTTGAGAATAGCCTATAGAGGAGAATGTATATGAAATAGTTACAGTGTATATTAGGCTCCAACTAGGAAAACAGAAACAAATCTTTGCATTTATAAAGAGCATATTTGCTGCAAAGACTTGTTTATTATACAGGCAATGAAGGAGCTGAGAAGCCAAACATGGGTAGTAATACAACTTTCAGATAAACATAGTGGGAAGCCACTGCTACTTAGCAGAGAGAGGCAGAAGGAGGATGTGAAGTAACCAAGACCAGAGGCCTGCATCACTCAGCAACATCTGTAGTCTTAGAGGACCTATTCAGAAGGAACTGGAGCCAAGGAGAAGATGCAACTCCTTCTGGAGATCCGACATGAGGCAGTGGAAAGGGGAGGAATGTCTCAGCCTCTTTCTTTCCCTCTCCATCTCATCTGAGTGCTCATTTCCCCCCGGACCAACCCTGTCAGAATCCAGCAGATATGAGTGATGCAGGGATCAGCCACTTGTGACATGTAGCAGATCAGAATAAAGTTGAAGAATGGAAGTCAGAGTAAACAGGCCCAGGAATGGCACAGTTAGAAAATGCAAGGAGTGCTGCTAAGTTGCTGCCAATGATGTCCTGTTTAATAGGTGAGGCCACCTGGTGGATCTAAATAGGCTGAAATGAAGGCAGAGGTGGTTCATCATGTGTGGACACTGCATGTGTGAACTGGGTTGAAGTTAAGATGAGCTGAAGAAAAATGTTCCTCGGTAGTTATTTAAATGAAATAGCAACTGAGAAAACAGATGACTTTCCTGAGAGAACGATGGCACCATGGGAGAGCATGGAACCAGAACCAGAAGCCTGATGTCTTCTCAAAGAAATCAGATAATAAAACAGTGGTCCAAACACCACAATCATTACACACTGCCATATACACCTTACCTTATTGTAGACTGACTTTTCATTTCTTTGTCAAGATATAAAAGCATATACTACATACATTTAAGTATGTATTTAAAGAGATAAGTTAGCTGAAGTTTCCACATCAGAGTTTCCCATTGGATCAAACCAATGATGACATTTCTCAGAGCAGGATCTCAGAACCCCCAAACAGTTTTTCTAGCACAGCAAGTCAGCACAAGGTTTTTGTTGTTGTTTTTTGATGTTTCTAAAACTGCTGTATTAATTGATATTCCATGTCCATTCATGGTTATGATCAAAGACAGTAATGAGTGCATTTCTGAAAACTTAGGATCCCAGTTTGTTTCGTAACAAATGTCAGTATTCACATATTTCTCTACATAAGAAAAAGCCTAATGATGTTAATTTCATCATTTTATCATGTTTCATTCATTATTTTGCAGAGTGCATTCCAATTTAGAAATCTAGAACTTTTACAGAGAAGGGTAAATACAATAAAAATTGCAATGATAAGCTAAATGGCACTGTAGCATCCATCACAAGATTTTAAGTATAGCTGGATGACCAAGCATAATCCAAAAGACCAAATTGTATGTGTAATTCTGGTCATATTTCATAAAAATGGATACCATCAATATAGTGGTGAGAATGAAACAGGGCAACAGCAGATGCTACAGTGTCTTTAAAATTACCCAAGGGAATACAAATGAGTTCACATATCAGTGTCCAAACCCCAACACTCAGCTGTGTGTCCTCTCATCCTGTCTTCACGTAATCACTCAGGCCCTTTCTTTATTTTTTATCAGGCTGGTGATTTTGAGTTTCATCTCCAAAATTAGTCTGTTTCAAAAGATTCTTTCAAACAACTATGCTTGCTATAACATCTTCCGGAATGAACGCTGCTTCAAAACAATAACACTCGTTTGGGGGAGAATTGTAACTACCTGATAATAGATCAGGTAGTTACAATTCTAAATGCACCCTGATAATAGATCAGGTAGTTACAATTCTAAATGCACCCTGATAATAGATCAGGTAGTTACAATTCTCCCCCAAACGAGTGTTATTGTTTTGAAGCAGCGTTCATTCCGGAAGATGTTATAGCAATCAGTCATATGACTTATGACACACTCCTACTCTCTTCTCATGTCAGTAACAGGAAGAAAAATAAAGAAGGAGCCTTCTCAATGTGTACTTCATATGCCATAACTCTAGAAATCAAACTCCTATTTATTCATCTCTTTCAGTAACAGGCATTTGTAAGTTGCCTGTGCTGTGATTTATAAATTATTTTAAACTCTTACACTGCTGTTCCAAAATATAAATGTATGTGTTAATATTGTAGACTTAGACTCTGCTGCTGATAATACAAGGGGAATTTAACTAGCTTATAAATGTTAAAATGTAAAAGCAAAGAAAGTCCTGCTATTCATCTTCTCTGCAATATTCAGACATTCATGAAATTGAAAGTTAATGTACCAGGGACTTTCATTATCTGACCCATTCCATCCTATCTATTAGATTCTCAAAGCACTGGAGACAGAGGACCAATATGTCACCAATACAGGACTGGAAAGGTCACAAAAACGAAGCATCAATAAAGCACTACTTCTGAATTAAATTTCACAGTCCTCAGCAGAAAATACGTTCCACAGACTAAGAGTATTGGTAAGAATGGAACTGATAGCTAGACACAACTTAGAAAAGTATTTCTTGATTCCAAAAAAAAAAAAACAAAAACCACACCAAAACTATGTTAAAACTATCCATACCTACACAGAAAAATAGATTCTATTTTATATGCCTAAATGCAGAAAAAATAACTCTCTATTGGAACCACAATAAAGTTTATAGTCACTGAACTGACTAGCAAAACAATGTAGTCTTGTTAAATTACTCTTTTTTCTTTCCTTAAGCATTTAGTAGAATTTTATATAGGACTTGTAAAATCAATGTAGTTTTCAATACCTTTCCAATAATGGCATCTAAAGAATACATTAGTTAATTTATCATAGCTTTTGCTATTTTAGTGTATGAAATATGTAAGCTTAATTCACTTAATAAAAATTAATCTACCAAAATCCATGGCTTCTTTTAGCTCTCCAAATTTTGACTAATTCTGAGTACTCAATTATTCAACAAGTTTATTTTCAAGATTTGCTGTCAGTAATCTTAATAGGTGTCAAGAAAATGAAAAGATAAGTATTAAGTGAGGCTTTTCTTTAAATTAGCTACAGACACAGGAGTATGTGTAAAAAGATGAAGAGCCACAGAGCCTCGGCTGAGTAGCCAAAGAGTCATGCAATTAAAATGATAGGAGCTCCCAGGAAGAAACAATTGCCAAGGCTTGATGGGACTAGACCATCAACCTGTGGTTCTCCCAATGTTGGGATTTCAGTTCCAAAGGATCTGAGGGACTGGCATTAAGTTTCTAATTCTTTTAAAAAAATAAAAATAACAAGTCTGCTATTTAAAATTACTAGTACTTCTAAAAAGGACCTTTATTACTAAACTTCCAAGAGAACATTATTTGAGAATAAAAACTATCAAGTAACTTGAGTTTAGTGACTAACTCACTACATTACTATCACTTTTTCTTTCATTTTGGGGAAATTTTTTTACAGACTAGGATTTGAGAGCCTCTGGTTAATTCTAAGGGCTAAATGTATACTTTAATACAGAAGTGATACATGACAGTATCCTGGGCACAAAAGATTACAGTCTAGAGAAAGAAGCCACATATACTGATGTGATAAAGCAATTAGGTAGTGAAAAGTACTCATTGTGAAGCAGACTAGATACCAAAGGATTATTAATTAGGGTGACCAGAGGGCTGAGTCATTTTGGTCTGGGATGGGTGGTGATTTAGCTCAAAAGGAGGAGGTGCAGGGACATTTAAGCAAAACGGAAATTTGCATGACAGGACAGAAAGAATAAAAATAAGTGAGGTTGGTGATCAGGAGACTAGACAGATTATAGGGACAATTTTACATTGTGGAATATTTGGAGAATTCTCCTAAATGCACCCTTGTCGGTAAAATCAGTCAGAATTAAGTACACATAAAAAAGACAGGGAAATTCACATTTTTTTAATGGCTTGAGCAATGAAGGAGACAAATATCAGTGTGGATAATAATACAAGAGAAATCAAGTATGAACACTCATTTGGTAAGCACTGTGCTTTAAAAAATATAACACTCTTAAAAAAGATAGAAAAATGTTACAGCAAACTTAAGCTTATTTTTATATTTAAACTATTTTTATAAGTCATATAGACATTTGTCAGCAATAATATCTCTTATCCTATACATTACCTTTCCCTGCTCTTCTTGACATGACTATGTTATTTTTTTGTTATCCTTGTTTTATTTGCCATATCACACAATTCAACTGAAAATATTCTAGTATTAGAACACTGATTAGACAGTTGCTGCTGCTGCTGCTGCTAAGTCGCTTCAGTCGTGTCCGACTCTGTGCGACCCCATAGACAGGAGCCCAACAGGCTCCCCCGTCCCTGGGATTCTCCAGGCAAGAACACTGGAGTGGGTTGCCATTTCCTTCTCCATTGTGTGAAAGCAAAAAGTGAAAGTGAAGTAGCTCAGTCGCATCCGACTTCTAGCGACCCCATGGGCTGCAGCCTACCAGGCTCCTCCATCCATGGGATTTTCTAGGCAAGAGTACTGGAGTGGCTTGCTATTGCCTTCTCCGGATTAGACAGTTGAGATTCTACTAAAATAAGAAAGAAATAGAATACAACTTTTTAGAAAATGCAGTATAAGATCATTTCTTCTAGATTTTAATAAGAGATTAAAATCATGGTTCTTTGAAATGAAGGAAAACACAGCCTGAGGTTCTACCAAAGGAACAGGGTCTTGCTCAAACAGTGAAAATGTTACAGATTCCTTACATGTCTTTGTCTAATAAGTTAAAAAAATTTTGGCTGGAAAATTTCAGAGTGTGCATTCATTAATGGCTGTCATAAGTGACCACCATTCCTTTCCAGAGCACTCTTGTGTACTTTGCTGCTTACAAACACTGAACTATCCGCCAAGTTTCCCTCAAACAGTCTTGGGAATGAAGATCTTGTAAGATATTTTAAAAATAACTTTCTCTGTTTCCCTGAACACACGGCTGCCACATTCCCTAAGCCTCCAGATCTGTTTTAAATTCAACTGGAATCTGAGGATCTTGACAGAAAGGACCCCAGAGAGGGCTTGTCCAATTGACAACAGAGAAGCCAATAAGTCTTTTCATCTTCAGCCTCGAGATGTTATGTTGGGAGGAAAAGAAAAAGAGCAAGAGCAAAGGGAATGCTAATAGCTTGAGCAGATTTGGGGTGAAAAGTCTCTTTTTTTGTTGTTTTGTGCCAAACCATTGACATATGCTTGAATTTACTATAAAAAAATTCAGAATTATTAAGTTTGATCGGGGTGGGGGAGGGACAGATTGAGAGTTTGCAATTAGCATATTACATATAGAGTGGATAAAGAATAAGGTTCTAGTGTGCATCACAGGAAACTATATTCAATAACCTGTAATAAACCATAATGGAAAAGAAAAAATTAAAAATAAGTGTGATAGTTGTTCAAATAGGGAGAGAGAGTTTGACTGTTTGACTGCTTTTTCACAGAATTTAGAGCCTTTAATGTATTTATTCCATATTTGACACTTATTTTATTTTTGAGATGAAAGAGCTTATATTCAGCTTCTTTTGTGACTTATGGTTGTGACTTAAAGATGAGGCGATTTAGTCAGATCTGGACATTTTAACTTCATCCTCACATGGAAACAAAAAAGGAAGTTTTCTAAACTTCTTCAGGAACCTCTACCCTTTGCCAGAGGATAAAGCTTTTGTGTTTGGAAGATGTAGTAACTTTGTACCTAAATAATTCCCTGGTAGGGAGACTATAGATTTCTTCCAGAAAAGTGCATTGTAAAGGTTAGAAGAGGTAACAATAGGAAGAGGAAAAAAAAAAAAAAGCACCTACCAAGAACCTACTTAACATGGTTCCTGCACTATTCTCAGCGACTGCTATTAGGGCTTAATTAGATCTCCATGACAAAATTCATTACAGAAAATCCTGGCTTAGTGAAAAAATAATAAACTCAGCTCATTCATAACCTATTAGCTATTTTGCTATTAAGGAACTAGAATGATCCCATCTCCTTTTTTTTTTTTTTTCTCTTATCCAGAAAACCTGAATGAAATTTAACAAATAGTAAAAAAAGGAGAAGGAAATGAAAGCACAGGGTGTGTGGTGGGGAACAAATCCACAAAGTTCACCAAGCTGCCCTCTTCCATGACATCATCCTCCACTTAATGAGACAGAAGTGTAAACGGAAAGAGCTTATCGGGAGGGGGAAAGAGACAAACTTCTTGCCATTCTTCCTCTCCAAGCCAATTGTGACTATTGTAGATTCAGGCTCTTTTATTCTCTCCTATATTAACACATCACCTCTAAACCCAGATCTCTCTGTCTTCACCGTTGCAAGCAATCCACTCTTCATCCACTTCTAGAACGAGCCTCCTCAACCGCAAATTTCATTTTGTTCAAATCATGCTTAACTGGAATCCTATTACTTATGAAATAATAAACCCATTTATAACAGAGCAACCAGGGCCCCCCACAACCTGGCATCTATATAGATTGGCAACTTTATTATGTTTCCTCATTCCTTCTGGCACAGCTCACCACACCCAAAGTTCTAGCTGCCCAGGAAGAACCATCTGCAACTCCTTAGAATGAGAACCTCTAAGGCAGTCTTATACATCTGGGCTTTCCACATAAGGCTGCTTTTACCTGAAATGTCCTCACTCCACCTTCATCCACCAGGGAAACATTCATAAATCTTGGGACTCTTGGTTCACCACTGGGAAAAGTTACGCTAGTGACCTATATGTACACACAAAGATTATATAAACACACGCTCTTGTTCAGTCACCCAGTCGTGTCCAACTCTGTGACCCCATGAACTGCAGCATGGGAGGCCTCTCTGCCCCTCACCATCTCCCAAAGCTTGTCCAAGTTCATGTTCATCGCATCGCTGAGGCTACCCAGCCATCTCTTCCTCTGATGCTCTCTTCTCCTTCTGCTCTCAATCTTTTCTAGCATCAGGGACTTTGCCAATGAGGTGTCTGTTCACATCAGATGACCAAAATACTGGAGCTTCAGCTTCAGCATCAGTCCTTCCAGTGAATATTAAGTGTTGATCTCCCTTAAGATTGACTGGTTTGATCTCCTTGCTGTCCAAGGGACTTCCAGGAGTCTTCTCCAGCATCACAGTTCGAAAGTATCGATTCTTTGGCATTCTGCCTTCTTTACAGTTCAGTTTTCACAACCATATGTGACCACAGGTAACACCATAGACTTGACTATATGGACCTTTGTCAGCAGAGTAATGTCTCTGCTTTTCAATACACTGTCTAGGTTTGTCATCACTTTCTTGCCAAGAAGCAACTGTCTTCTGATTTCATGGCTGCAGTCACTGTCTGCAGTTATTCTGGAGCCCAAGAAGAGGAAAGCTGTCATTATTTCCAGCTTTTCCCATTCTATCTGCCATGAAGTAATGGGGCTGGATGCCATGATCTTAGTTTTCTAATATTTAGTCATAAGTTGGTTATTTCATGCTCCTCCTTCACCCTTATCAAGAGGCTCTTCAGT
The DNA here is from genome assembly GCA_006410635.1 of Cephalophus harveyi. Classification (NCBI taxonomy): domain Eukaryota; kingdom Metazoa; phylum Chordata; class Mammalia; order Artiodactyla; family Bovidae; genus Cephalophus; species Cephalophus harveyi. Next base: position 586,277 of record SJYT01012403.1, read on the forward strand.
CCCTCTTTGCTTTCTGCCATTAGAGTGGTATTATCTGAGGTTGTTGATATTTCTCCTGCTTATCTTGATTCCAGCTTATAACTCATCCAGACCAGCATTTCTCATTATGAGTTCAGTTATGCGTTAACAAACAGGGTGACAGCAGATAGTCTTGTTGTACTCCTTTCTCGATCTTGAACCTATCAGTTGTTCCATACAGGATTCTAACTGTTGCTTCTTGACCCTCATACAGGTTTCTCAGCAGATAGCTAAGATGGTCTGGTATTTCCATCTCTCAACTACGGAATGAGGTTCATGACATTGTACAGGAAACAAGGATCAAGACCATCCCCATGGAAAAGAAACGCAAAAAAGCAAAATGGCTGTCTGGGGAGGGCTTACAAATAGCTGTGAAAAAAAGGGAGGTGAAAAGCAAAGGAGAAAAGGAAAGATATAGGCATCTGAATGCAGAGTTCCAAAGAACAGCAAGAAGAGATAAGAAAGCCTTCTTCAGCAATCAATGCAAAGAAATTGAGGAAAAGAACAGAATGGGAAAGACTAGAGATCTCTTCAAGAAAATTAGAGATACCAAGGGAACATTTCATGCAAAGATAGGCTCGATAAAGGACAGAAATGGTATGGACCTAACAGAAGCAGAAGATATTAAGAAGAGGTGGCAAGAATACACGGAAGAACTGTACAAAAAAGATCTTCATGACCCAGATAATCATGATGATGTGATCACTAATCTAGAGCCAGACATCTTGGAATGTGAAGTCAAGTGGGCCTTAGAAAGCATCACTACGAACAAAGCTAGTGGAGGTGATGGAATTCCAGTTGAGCTGTTTCAAATCCTGAAAGATGATGCTGTGAAAGTGCTGCACTCAATCTGCCAGCAAATTTGGAAAACTCAGCAGTGGCCACAGGACTGGAAAAGGTCAGTTTTCATTCCAATTCCAAAGAAAGGCAATGC
>SJYT01012403.1:588009-614676 GCA_006410635.1 Cephalophus harveyi
TCCAGTACTTTGGCCACCTCATGCGAAGAGTTGACTCATTGGAAAAGACTCTGATGCTGGAAGGGATTGGGGGCAGGAGGAGAAGGGGACGACCGAGGATGAGATGGCTGGATGGGATCACGGACTCGATGAACGTGAGTGTGAGCGAACTCTGGGAGATGGTGATAGACAGGGAGGCCTGGCTGTGATTCATGGGGCTGCAAAGAGTCGGACATGACTGAGCGACTGAACTGAAGTGAACTGAACTGAACTGAAGAGCTCTCCAGTTTGTCATGATCCACACAGTCAAAATCTTTAGCATAGTCAATGAAACAGATATAGATGTAGCTTTTTTTTTTTTTTCCTGAAATTCCCTTTGTTTCTCTGAAAGTGAAAGTCACTCAGTTGTGTCTGACTCTTTATGACCCCATGGACTATACAGTCAATGGAATTCTCCAGACTGGAATACTAGAGTGGGTAGTCTTTCCCTTCTCCAGGGTATCTTCCCAACCCAGGGATTGAACCCAGGTCTCCTGTATTGCAGGCAGATTTTTTACCAGCTGAGCCACAAGGGAAGCCTAAGAATACTAGAGTGGGTAGCCTATCCCTTCTCCAGCAGATCTTCCTGACCCAGGAATCGAACCAGGGTCTCCTGCATTGCAGGTGGATTCTTTACCAACTGAGCTATCAGAGAAGCTTTCTCTGTAATCCAGCAAATGTTGTTTTCTCTATAATCCAGCAAATGTTGGCAATTTGATTTCTAGTTCTTCTTCCTTTTCTAAACCCTGCTTGGACATCTGGAAGTTCTAGGTTCACATAAGCCTAGCATGCAAAATTTAAAGCATGACCTTACTAGCAAGGAAGATGAGTGCAATTGTCTGATGGTTAGCACATTCTTTGGTGGTACCCTTCTTGGAAGCTGGGATAAGGACTGACTTTTTCCAGTTCTGCGGCCACTGCTGGGTCTTCCAGATTTGCTGACACAATGAATGCAAAATCTTGATGACATCATCCTTTAGGGATTCAAATAGTTCTGCTGGAATTTATATGTGTATATGTCTATATGTGGGTATGTGTACACCCATATACTTTGGAGGAAAATCATCACCTGCTAGATTTTAGCAAAAGTAAGCAAAAATTTCAGGAGAAAAAGGATGGGAGAACTTGCCTCTCTCTTCTTAGATATAATTGTGAGATCAGGCATAGAAACTAAGACTGTTGTACATTAAGTCCACTCCTTGTGAATTAAGAGCAGATCACATGTCTTAGTAGACTTCCACATCCCATCTGGAGGGCAAAATCTAGAGTCACATGTTTCTCCTCCCACCTCTGGCACAGGAGCCAGGTCACACATAGAAAGCTGCTGTAGTGGCAGGGCCTTAAATAATCAACCTACTGCATGTGCCCCCACTGGATCCAAGTTTTACATGTCCAGTTTATTCAAACTTCGAGAGTAATAAATCCTGCAAGTGAATGACTTTACATGTGAAGCAGAAGGTTCTTTTGACCTAAACTCATCTCTCTAAATCCCATGAACATAAGACCCTGGCAGGCTATAATCCATGGGGTTGCAAGAGTCGGACATGACTTAGCCACTAAACAACAACAGCAACAACAAACCTCTCTAAAGTTGCAAGAAGCGTTGCTTCCCTTGTAATAATCATCCTAAAGTGGATGACCAAATCTGTGTTCATCACATGCATATTCCTTACAGGTTTTAAACTTTGATTATAGCCCCTTCACCTTCATGTTTAAAGGGCTAAAGACTTGGTGTCTTAATCTGTCCTCCTCTGGTATACCTGTCAGGCCCCTCTTCCTTTGCCTGTTCTTGCTGTGGTTATGATATCTTTCTTTCTTCAGCTTCCCTGGAGTTTATGGTCTTCAGCTTCCTTTGAATTTAAGATCCAGTGACGCAAATTGCACAAAATCTCCCCAAAGTGGCCAAAGTTTGTTTTCATTTTTGCAAGGGCAGGACTATGATTTGTTTTGGGTTACCAGACTCTCATTGACTTAAATCATCTCTCTGGCATTTCATGAAAAGAATCTGTACAGTCCATTTTCAGGACTGATGAAATTCAATTCAGTTCAACTCCAGAAATACTGACTGAGTGATGTTTTTGAACTCAACACTCTCATAGCTATTTTAAACAACAGCTAAAAGGCATCATTTTATAAGCTTGGAAGAGATTGAGGTCATAATATAGTATTGGTGCTGGACAGAATTTAGGAAATCAGCCATTCCAATAGTTTTTCAACTTTGTATAATCCAGGAGGGAAATTCTTCCAAGGAAAGCTCATTATAGACATTAGCAAATAAAAGCTGAGATGGTCTACTCCAAGGAGTTGTTCAGGAGACAAAAGTGCTTCCCATAAGCCTTTTTCCACCATATTTTCAGACATATCCATGGAATATGGGCTTCCCTTGTGGCTCAGCTAGTAAAGAATCCGCCTGCAATGCGGAAGACCTGGGTTAAATCCCTGGGTTGAGAAGATCCCCCTGGAGAAGGGAAAGGCTACCCACTCCAGTATTCTGGTTTGGAAAATTTCATGGACTGTATAGGCCATGGGGTCACAAAGAGCTGGAAATCACTGAATAACTTTCACTCATTCACTCCATGGAATACAGAGTTGGTTCTGGCCTCATCATTTAATTTACAGAAAGGTGACTAAGATGATGAATCCAAGGTTACAGGTAAGTCAGAGGACCGAGATAATCTGATTCCTGATCTAGCACATGCTCTCCTACATTGTATTTTCTTCCTTGCATTTTCCTTTTACTGAAACTCACCTAGGGAATTCCCTGGCAGTCCAGTGGTGAGGACTCCATGCTTTCACCACTGAGGATCTGGGTTCAATCCCTAGTTGGGGAACTAAGATCCCACCAGCCAGAAACAAAACCAAACCAAAAACTCACCTACAATTTTTGTAATGACATTCCTCTAGATGGACTTCCTAAGTTTACCATTTGCTAAGTCTGTTTTTTCCTCTATCCTTCCCTCTTTTCTCTTCCTCCCTTCTCCATCCCTTCTCCCCTCCCTTCCTTCTTTATAAATAAATGTGTTTCTCATACTCCCTTGTAATTGTTTAACTTTCCAAGGCCTTAAATTGGCAGAAGCCTGACCTCAGGCTTCTTAAGTTATGCTTCCACTCAAACAGACAAATCAATCTCTATTTGCACTCCAAGCTAATTTGTCCTGAATGCATTCAGAATGCATTGACTTGTTCTAATTCCTTTAACCCACCTCATTTTCCTACATTCCTTTCCCTGATCAAGGAAGATGATCTGATTAGGGTTTCTGCTGAAAGCAGCCCTGTGGTCTCTTAACGTCCCATTGGTACCCTTGTGGGTGGCAGATGATTGGCACTAATAATAGCCCTCAGTCAGTTCTTTTGTAGACTGTGAGCAACAGCTGAGGCTGCAGCAAAATTCTCTGTGGCATGTTTTGAGACCTGCCAAGAACTAGCAACATGCCAGCATACCTAGCAGCAATAGGAGAACTGTCCTGAAGGATGAGGATGCATGTAACAGCTGATAGAACTATAATAACACAACAGTGATAACCCTGGATTATCTGATGCAGGGCCCTAGCATACTCTTCCCACACGGCCTCAGTTATAAATGTAATACGACCCAAATGAATGATAAGCAAAGAACGAACTCAGGCTACTTTAATTTAGGAGTTGTCAACATTTTTAATGTCACAAGTGAATATAAGAAATAAAGAGACCAGTCAGTGAATCAGAAATAAAAATACTAATTCTTATGCCATCCTCATGATGCTTTATTATTAGAGCCTATGACCTTCTTGGGAGAAAAGTATATGTAAAGAACCATTAGTGGAATATTCTGGAGCATTAGTGCTCCCAAGATGAATGCTGCCCTTTAAAATAGAGGCTGCTGAACTTGGCCAGACATGAGTTACACATCTTTTCCTTACAGCTCTGCATTATCACAAATGATCATTCTGGTCATGCCAGCCATGGAGGATTACCTCCCCACATTCTAGCAGGAGGGTCAAATGAGTGGAGGGTGGAGAGAGACAGTGAAAAGAGACTAGAAATGGCTTTAATTTCCAATCCCATGCCCCGTGACTACTAAACTCAATAGGAATCTATTCACTGAAAGCAAGAACAACAAACCCCGCGGCCCACCAAGGGGCCACCAGTATTTCTAATACACCATTAACTACAGTAATATAACAACTACCAACGCACGCATTTAAAAGAGACTCGTGGCATATTCTGTTCAAATCCTATGTTCCCTGAACAAAACTGTTGCCATGGAAACCTCTACCATAAGGCAGGTGTAGTTCCGCAAAGGACTATGGGCTATGAAATCAAGTTCCCATGGCAACATTTTTGTTCAAAGCCTGAAGAATCTTAAATACATGTGCCAATACATATTATTACCCAGCAGGATACATAGCTGGGATTAATAAAGTTCAATATTTGCTCAACTAAAAGTTGTAATCATGGTAAAAATAAATGAATTAGAACCAGTTCCTATGGATCATTTATATAAACAGACTTCAGAGTTGTTACACTACTTCCTTATGAATAAGTGAGTACATGTGAAGTATTAATAGATGACTTTCTTTCATTAAATCCATCAGGCAGAGAAATGTTAACAATAATGATGGAATTTTAAAATCTGAAATATATCTTCAACTCATCAGTCACTCATGAGATTAAATCACTCAAATTTACCAAAGGAAATTAAGATCACACTGTGTGCTCAGTCCCTCAGTTGTGTCCAACTCTTTGTGATCCCATGGACTGTAGCCCACCAGGCTACTCTGTCCATGGGATTCCCCAGGCAGGAATACTGGAGTGGGTTGCCATTTCTTACTCCAGGGGATCTTCCCAGGGATTGAAACCACGTCCCTTGAGTCTCCTGTACTGGCAGATGGACTCTTTACCACTGTGCCACCTGGGAAGCCCAAGATCACACTACCCACCTGTAGTAGAACCAATTACGATGGTAAGCAAACAGCTAAGAGGAAAAAAAGTCAGGTTGATTCATCTATGGTATGTGAACTCAAGCTAACAAAATGTGCCAGTTGGGATATTTATGCTAACTGTCATTTCTGGAGCCTCAAAACATCCATATAAATATGCCAAGAACCAAATTAAGAAAAACTTTTTTCTTTATCTCTTAGAAATAACCCTGAAAGTAATAATCATTTATTATAATAATATATTTCAGAAAATGTATAAAAAGATAACACTACAGAAGGCAAAGAAGGTATAAGAAGGCTTCACAAGGAGATGCTTGAGTATGACTTTAAAAGGAGAACTTATCCTTCATCATCATTTCACATCTTCTAGTCCCATAAAACTTCAAAATAAAACTGATGAGCATGACAGTGAATATGATGTTAGAAACTGTATTTGGTTTTGCTCATCATTGATCCACACAGTGCCTGGAACACATTAAACACTCAATAAATATGTATTGCATGGATAAATAAAACACTCTATCAACATGGGTAACAAAGAATCTGAGGTTACAATGGTGTCTTTCACAAAATTATACAAATAAAATCTGGGTGATTTAAGTAAAATATCCCTATTAGTTCACATTTTAAATTTAGAAATGCATTGTCATTTCTAAATTGTTTTGTAATTAGCATTATCTCCCAAACCTTTAGCAATGTTTCCTTCTCTCTTCCCCCAGCCATTTCATCATGTGGCTAATGATCTACAATCAAACACATAAACGCACCAGGAAAGCTGAGCACAGAAAGGAACCCTGGGGACCTTTTTATAAAGAATTCATTTTTTTTTTTAAATGCAATTATCCAATTTTTGGTTTATCTGTTCTGGGAGTGATTTTTTTTTTTTTTCTATATTAGATTTTTCTTTTTTTTTAGTGTGGCACATCTGTTAACACGTACAGTGAACTCTGATCTTTTAAAAAAATTTTAAACCACATTTCATAGAATTTCTCATAGTTGTGCAAAAATGCTAAAAATTCATTCTTAGAATATGACCACAGTTATCAAATTCATTTCCAAAATTAGACTTATATTCTTAAAAGAGAGGCGTGTATGTAATTTTTCAAAGTAATATATCAGCAACAGTTTAAAGATAATCTAAAAGCTGGAAGATATCTCCGAAGTGCCAAGGACCTCAAGGTGCCAGAGTGTGGAAGGCCAGGCAGGCTCTGAGCCCTGTGGAATCCATGCAGCTTTGAGGATGAGCTGCAGCTCCAGTCAAGTGTCCCTGCTCAGCTGACAGCCCTTGGGGAAGTCACAGTCCTCAGCCTAAACTCCCTTATAATTTAAAACGGAAGTAACTCAACGCAGAGGGTTTTGTGAGCACTGATAATGTGTATTAAAGCTTGCCATTTCCTTCTCCAAAAGCACACCAAGAAGTTCTGTTTCTTACCTCTACATATATAAATGTAAGTTTTGTTGCCATTATTATTATTTTATTCAGAGTCCCTAAATATTGAATAAACTAAGGAATAAACAGCAAGGAGATCCAACCAGTTCATCCTAAAGGAAATCAGTCCTGAATATTCATTGGAAGGACTGATGCTGAAGCTGAAACTCTAATACTTTGGCCACCTGATGGGAAGAGCTGACTCATTGGAAAAGACCCTGATACTGGGAAAGATTGAAGACAGGAAGAGAAGGGGACGAAAGAGGATGAGATGGTTGGAGGGCATCACTGACTCGAATGGACATGAGTTTGAGTAAGCTCTGGGAGTTGGTGATGGACAAGGAAGCCTGGTGTGCTGCAGTCCATGGGGTCACAAAGAGTCGGACACGACTGAGCAACTGAACTGAACTGAAGGAATAATCACAGAGTGCATGCTTTTTTTTTTTTTAAATAGCATTTAACAGCATATGTGCATTTCTCTATAGCATCAAGCTCAATTCTGCTAGTGCCTAATTATTTTCTAATAGGTTGGTATCCTGGAATGAGACGGTGTGTTCTATCACAGGAACTTAAACCCTAACGTGTTAGGATTTTATTTTAAGGAATTTTATTTTGTTTTTTAAAGTCACGGAGTTAAACTCCAGTAATACCTGATGCCTCAGAAAGTTTGGGTTGGGGACAGCATGATACTCGTGGAGAAAATGGAGGCTTAGAAGTCTCTCAGAGTTTAATACAGGTGAATATTTTACTATTTTTCAGAAATTTGACAAAGAAACATGAGATTTTTTTTTTAATCCAATAACTTTGCTAGTTTTACCACATTAGAGGCAAAACAGCAAAAACATACGCAAATCAAACATATAAGGAAATATGTAAACAACTATTTAAGGAATCTTCTAAATTCAGCCACACTGATGATTTTTCATTCATTCACCCACAAAAAGTACCCTTACTGCAGTGTTGCTTAAATCTTGGCACAGGGAGGATGGAAAGTAAGATTTCTGGTTTTTCAAGTCCTGTGAAAATATTAAAAATCTGATTCATGTGGATGACTACTTATAAACAGGAGTCAACACATAAAAAAATTATTCAAAGCTTTCCCAGAGAAAACTAGTGGGAGAATTAAACCTCACAAAACGGGTATAACCATGAGGAATGCAGAAACCTGACTGTGCCTGTAAGAACCATATTGATAGCAACAGGGTACACCGACTTCCGACACGACATCCACAGGAGGCATGGAAGTAAATATGCACTGAAGAATTTCCACATACAGTACTTAGGAAAAAATGCATGTTGAACTTTAAGGTGCTCTGTTGCATTAATCAACTTTTCAAAACAAATGGTTTAAATTCATGCTCATCATTAAAAGGAAAAAGAACCAAGACAATAATAACAATTCACACAATGGTCCATCATACTTGAAACTGTAAGACTCAAACTGGCAAAAAAAAAAAAAAGTCAAACAGGGTTTTTAAAAAAAATGCTGAAGTGTGAAACCTGTTTTAGAAAAACAACATCACTTGTCATGTTAAAGTTGTTAGGACCAGTTGGATTGATTACATAAACTGGCAGCATTTACCATATATAGGTGGTGAAGCAGTAAAATAATCTGCCTGCCAATGCAGGAGACTCAAGAGACACAGGCTCAATCCCTGGGTGGGGAAGATTCCCCTGAAGAAGGAAATAGCAACCCACTCCAGTATTCTTGCCTGGAAAATCTCATGGACAGAGGAGCCTGGCAGCCTACAGTCCAAGGGTTCCCAAAGAGTTGGACACAACTGAGCACACACACACACACACACACACATACATTTCACTTGCTCTTCTGTACAAGATTGTTGTATAAAGGAGTTCAAGTTCATTTCAAATTTGCAGATGTAGATCTGCGAACAAAAAGATACTAGAACATGTGATTTTGAATCAACATAGACTCATTTAAAAAAAAATTTAAAAAGCATACTTCTATTGCTTTATTCTGAAGTAATACTAGATGCTGGATCAGGCTCCGGGGATACAAAGATGTAAAACCTTCTCTTGAGGCCCGTGTCATCTACGATTGGAGGTGAAAACACATATAAACACATCCATATAAAATATGACGTGGTGCGAAAAAAAAGGGGGAATCTAGAAAAGGGAGAGACTGAAAATCTACTGTTTTCTATTTTGAAGCAACTAAACGAACAAAATATATTACCTCCCCACTACCCCCAAGCTATTAACAAGAATACTGCAGGGTAACTTGCCCAATCATCGTCTGTTTTACTAGAAAACTAAAGTGAAAATTGCAATCTGTCTGCTGTAGAACATACTGGAGCATGATCCCAAACTGATTACAGACTTGTCGAATTGTATCAGCATTGATTTATAAGGCAAGGCCCTGCGGCGTATCAGTGTGTTGCCAGTTCATAAATGCAGCACTCAGGCTTTTGTACTGGGTCCCGGGACAATCCTATGTGAGCTTTTGAGCATCACTTTTATTACAATCAGGTTGCTGTTTGGACCCTTCAGAGGTTTATACAGAACCATTTTAGGAGTGGTGGTGAAGAGGGGCTACTTGTGGGATCCTGAGCTAAAATGCCGTCAGGGATATAGAAAATTCTGAACAACTGCCTATGTTATAAAATTTTATTCCTAATCTTTCAAAGGCATCTACTGAAATGAAAAATAATTCTACAAGGTCATGAATTAATGTTTGCACTATCAGCAAATGATAGGAAACAAACATTTTAGACTAAAAGGAAAAAAGCTTTCCAGAGTAGGATGTTATGATTAAGTCTTACTCTTTGGCATCTGTTGCTTAAAAGAAATTTGGTTCATTCATTCATTCAAGACATATTCCCTGAGTTCCCACTATCTGTCAGGCACTGTACTTCACCACACAACATGGCATTAGCTGATCATTACTATTAGTACATTTTTTTTAAAAAAGGAAAATACTAAAACCAAAATGAGGTACTTTTTATTTACAGAAATCACTCGCTGTTTCCTAAGTAAATTAAACCACACACAAGCTTTAACAGGTTTTACTCTGACAAAAGTAGTAATCAAGGTGGCTAGGAAAACAACGCTATTTCAAAGCACCATCATTTCAGCCAAGTCATTCAGGACACATTTCTTTCCTTTGACCTTTACACCCACTAAGTGATAGAACTCCTCTGTCCAGTGGGTAGGTCAGACACCTCTACCGCTGCACAAATATCATTCAAGAGAAAACACTATCGCCCAACCTGATTACATGGAAATTGGTTTTGTACAGTAGAAGCCTTTTTGTTCAGACGACTACAGCCTCCTACGGTGTAACTTTCTTTACAGAGTTAATAGACTAGGGATGGATTTTGAATTTCACACACATACACAAAAGCCTCATTACCATTTACATTCGTGCATGGCTAACAAAAATGAGCAGGAGCTACTGCAAATCATTAACGCCGAGAAATGAAATTGAACCAAGGAAAGGAAAGCCTGTTTTCTTAAAGCCCATTAGTATGGATTAACGTTAATTATAACAGGATAGTTCAACCTATCAAGAACAATTGTGCTTTGTTTTCAGATATTCAGAAATGTAGATGGGATCCTGGTTTAATTTTAAAGTTCATTTTAATATCTGGACATTGGGATACTAGTTCCTCAAACATTTATTTCTGAAAAAGAAGTCTGAACTTGAAACGTTGATTCTAATTTTAAATGAAACAAATAGTTTTCAGGAAAGATAATAAAAAATAATGGAGGGAAAGAAAAAGATATAGCAAAACCACATGCTGTGCTAAATCGCTTTAGTCATGTCTGACTCTCTGCAACACTATGGACTATAGCCTGCCAGGGTCCTCTCTCCATGGAATTCTTCAGGCAAGAATAGTGAAGTGGGTTGCCATGCCCTCCTCCAGGGGATCTTTCTGACTCAGGGATTGAACTCGTTTCTCTTGCATCTCCTGCATGGGGAGGCGGGTTCTTTACCACTTGTGCCACTTGAGAAGCAACGTGGACCTAATCTCTCCACCTGAAAGCACTGAAATTCTTACCCACTCTCAGTGGGCCCAGAGGGCTACCTAATGCCCTACACCCCACCTCCCAAGGATCTGTGTATGCTACTGCTTCCACATCCCTTTTGTTCTCCCATGCATGCCCCATGATCCTGGTCTCCTCAACTTTTCTGGTCCCCCTCTGTCTTTTTACCCACGTACGAGAGGATACCTGCCTCTGAATCTGTGGTAGTAAGGCTCCACCATCACTCTAGGATTAGCAGGGAGGACCCCCAGTTGACATCCTCCCTCGTCTTAGCTGCCTCTTTCTCAGGATCTTTCCAGCAACTTATATTCCAGTCTTCTTAAACTCTAATCCCAGTCTCAGCTCTTGGGTCCCACAGGCATGGACCTGGGAAGCCCCTCTCCCTCCAAGCTCCGGACAGAGTTTGGACCTGTATCCAGCTTCTTGTGCTGGAAGAGTGGGGCTGAGGTTCATAAACATAAGGTTGTCTTTTACTGTTAGAAGCTCCTTCACACAAAGGTGGTTGCGTTTTATAAAAGTCACTTGGAATATGCAAGCTCTTTCTTTTTTGCCCTATTCCTACAGTTTTGTCTGCATTGCTTACAGTGAATAGCAAGGGAAGAATGTATGGAGGAGTCAGGAAAAAAACGAGGTGAATCTGATGTTTCAATGTATTAAGACATCAGATTGACCACTTAGGATGGAAGGGTCACAGGGGTAATTGTAACTTGATGGTGTCGCTGTCCTCTATCTAGACTCTGGATTTTAACCAAGTTTAGAACCAAGTCCTGGACAGTGACTGGACATCTTACTTCCTCTCTCCAGGCCAGAGACAGGTCCAGGCAAGTGGTGATTGGTTCTGGGTCCTGATGGGGTACACACATGTTTATCACAAAACTCACTCACTATTTTTTATTTTCCTAGATCCTGGAAGGAGTGATGGATGGTTGGAGGAATGATACATGCAAGCATTTGCCAGATGAAGTATACTGGCATTTTTCTTAGTTGTCTTACATGACTCTTCATGAGATGTTTAATGGGGGCTTTCCAATCCAGCACACTGAAACTGACTTTTAATTATAGAAGTATAATTGACATTTAATAACTGCATCTATTTAAAGTCCACAATTTGCTAAGTTTTGACATATGTGTGCACCCATGAAACCATCATCCCATTCAATATAGTGAGCGTATGCATCAACCCCTAACATTTCTTCACATCCCTCTGCCCAGCACACTCAAATTTTGAGCATTATTTCCATGGAAGAAACCATCAGCTTTATTCTCCAAAATGGACCACAGCATCAGTTAATTTCATAGGACATTATCGTCCACTGAAGTATCTAGAATTCATGTTTCTGACTGGCCAAGGTTCAAAATGGTTTGGCTTATTCCATTAAAGAGATGTGTATTCAGGCATGTGCATGTAAGTGGGTGTTCACATAGCTATGCATATACCCTTACAATATATTTTAATGTAATTTTGAATTAGAAGTAGTGGTTTTGCCCAAAAAATAAGTTACCTTTTTAAAAATAATAATTTATTTATTTTAATTGGAGGCTAATTACTTTACATTATTGTGGTGGTTTTTGCCATACATTGACATGAATCACCCATGGGTGTACCTGTGTTCCCCATCCTGAACCCCTCCTACCTCTCTCCCCATCCCATCCCTCAGGGTCATCCCAGTGCACCAGCCCTGAGTGCCCTGTCTCATGCATCAAACCTAGACTGGCGATCTATTTCACATATGGTAATATACATGTTTCAATGCTATTCTCTCAAATAATCCCATGCTCCCACAGAGTCCAAAAGTCTGTTCTTTACATCTGTGTCTCTTTTGCTGTCTTGCATATAGGGTTATTGTTACCATCTTTCTAAATTCCATATATATGCATTAATATACTGTATTGGTGTTTTTCTTTCTGGCTTACTTCACTCTGTATAATAGGCTCCAGGTTCATCCAATTCATTAGAACTGATTCAAATGCATTCTTTTTAATGGCTAAGTAATATTCCACATGTATATGTACCACAGCTTTCTTACGTATTCGTCTACCAATGGACATCTAGGTTGCTTCCATGTCCTGGCTATTGTAAATAGTGCTGCAATGAACATTGGGGTACACGTGTCTCTTTCAATTCTGGTTTCCTCAGTCTGTATGCCCAGCAGTGGAATTGCTGGGTCATATGGCAGTTCTATTTCCAGTTTTTTAATGAATCTCCACACTGTTCTCCATAGTGGCTGTACTAGTTTGCATTCCCACCAACAGTGTCAAAGGGTTCCCTTTTCTCCTCACCCTCTCCAACATTTACTGTTTGTAGACTTTTGGATAGCAGCCATGGCGTGAGATGGTACCTCATTTTGGTTTTGATTTGCATTTCTCTGATAATGAGTGATGTTGAGCATCTTTTCATGTGTTTGTTAGCCATCTGTATGTTTTCTTTGGAGAAATGTCTGCTAAGTTACCTTTTTTTAACTAAAGCAAAACTTTGGAAAGATTTTTTCTCACTGAAATGTCTTTTCTTTTCACCATATGGGACCAACCTTTCTGGCACATCTTAGTTACAGATTTAGAAACACAATTATTTGAGCTTCAATTAGTCATTCAGATTATTATGCAAACCAGTCAGCTTCATGGACCTGGAAGGGCACAAACAGGGGCCAAACAATTAGCTCTTGTCACTCTTGCTGTGTGAAAATTGAATGATGACACATGTCAGGGGTGTCAGGCTCTGGGAACTGGTAGTGTGGATGCTGCTACCCAGGCAGTTCCTGGACATCACACAAAAACCAGGCTCCCACAGAAGGAGATCAAGCCAGTCAATTCTAAAAGCCATCAACTCTGAATATTCATGGGAAGGACTGATGCTGAAGCTGAAGCTCCAATCCTTTGGCCAGCTGATGCAAAGAGCCTACTCTTTGGAAAAGACCCTAATGCTGGGAAAGACTGAGGGCAAGAAGACAAGGGGATGAGAGGGGATGAGAGAGTATGAGACAGTTGGATGGCATTACCAACTCAGTGGACATGAGTTTGAGCAAATCAGGGAGACAGTGAAGGACAGGGAAGCCTGGTGTGCTGCAGTAAGTGGGGTCACAAAAAAGTCGGACACAACTTAGCGACTGAACAACAGCAACACAGAGGTTGAAATGATTCAACCAATCTCTTCACAAATAATTTTCTGGGTAGCATCTTTCCACAAAACTATGGTTTAGTAAAGAGAAGTTTCTGTCTTTTCATGTTTCTAAGAGATTTTTTCCCTACTTACCAGGGAGCATGACCTTAGCTGATAGAGAAGACTATTTATTAAGAAAAAAGACACTGTACTGCATGTCAAAGGCCACTCGCTTTATGAAGAAACCTCTTCCCTTGCCACATGGCCACTGGAAGCAGCATCCATCCATCAATCAATATTTGCTGAGATCAGATGGAGCCACTTTCCTTCACGACTGCAGTTGTCAGATTTATGAAATAAACAGTTTGCTTGAGCCTAAAATGAAATACTTTCTATTACTACTGTAAGTATAGCCTCACACAATATTGGACCATTCACTGGTTGCATAAATATGTATTGAATTTCTACTATGTTCGAGGCATTACAGGGCACATAAATATGAATATGACATAATATGGGTCTCAGGGAGTTTACATCATGTAAATGCACATGGCACTCAGGAGAACATTTAACTATGGAGGTGATGGAAGAGGAGAGATCTGGCAGGACGTCTGACGTAAATAAAGGCTTTCAGATCTAAGGAAGTTAAGGATGATCGAGGAAAGATTTCCATTTAATTAATCATTTTCTAACTTGATCAGACTTTCATTATGTCTTTGCTTTTGTTGCCTACGTGTTGCTTTCCTGAACTAGACTAGAGTCCGTGTGAGGCCATGAAATGTATAATAGGCTCCAGGTTCATCCAATTCATTAGAACTGATTCAAATGCATTCTTTTTAATGGCTAAGTAATATTCCACATGTATATGTACCACAGCTTTCTTACGTATTCGTCTACCAATGGACATCTAGGTTGCTTCCATGTCCTGGCTATTGTAAATAGTGCTGCAATGAACATTGGGGTACACGTGTCTCTTTCAATTCTGGTTTCCTCAGTCTGTATGCCCAGCAGTGGAATTGCTGGGTCATATGGCAGTTCTATTTCCAGTTTTTTAATGAATCTCCACACTGTTCTCCATAGTGGCTGTACTAGTTTGCATTCCCACCAACAGTGTCAAAGGGTTCCCTTTTCTCCTCACCCTCTCCAACATTTACTGTTTGTAGACTTTTGGATAGCAGCCATGGCGTGAGATGGTACCTCATTTTGGTTTTGATTTGCATTTCTCTGATAATGAGTGATGTTGAGCATCTTTTCATGTGTTTGTTAGCCATCTGTATGTTTTCTTTGGAGAAATGTCTGCTAAGTTACCTTTTTTTAACTAAAGCAAAACTTTGGAAAGATTTTTTCTCACTGAAATGTCTTTTCTTTTCACCATATGGGACCAACCTTTCTGGCACATCTTAGTTACAGATTTAGAAACACAATTATTTGAGCTTCAATTAGTCATTCAGATTATTATGCAAACCAGTCAGCTTCATGGACCTGGAAGGGCACAAACAGGGGCCAAACAATTAGCTCTTGTCACTCTTGCTGTGTGAAAATTGAATGATGACACATGTCAGGGGTGTCAGGCTCTGGGAACTGGTAGTGTGGATGCTGCTACCCAGGCAGTTCCTGGACATCACACAAAAACCAGGCTCCCACAGAAGGAGATCAAGCCAGTCAATTCTAAAAGCCATCAACTCTGAATATTCATGGGAAGGACTGATGCTGAAGCTGAAGCTCCAATCCTTTGGCCAGCTGATGCAAAGAGCCTACTCTTTGGAAAAGACCCTAATGCTGGGAAAGACTGAGGGCAAGAAGACAAGGGGATGAGAGGGGATGAGAGAGTATGAGACAGTTGGATGGCATTACCAACTCAGTGGACATGAGTTTGAGCAAATCAGGGAGACAGTGAAGGACAGGGAAGCCTGGTGTGCTGCAGTAAGTGGGGTCACAAAAAAGTCGGACACAACTTAGCGACTGAACAACAGCAACACAGAGGTTGAAATGATTCAACCAATCTCTTCACAAATAATTTTCTGGGTAGCATCTTTCCACAAAACTATGGTTTAGTAAAGAGAAGTTTCTGTCTTTTCATGTTTCTAAGAGATTTTTTCCCTACTTACCAGGGAGCATGACCTTAGCTGATAGAGAAGACTATTTATTAAGAAAAAAGACACTGTACTGCATGTCAAAGGCCACTCGCTTTATGAAGAAACCTCTTCCCTTGCCACATGGCCACTGGAAGCAGCATCCATCCATCAATCAATATTTGCTGAGATCAGATGGAGCCACTTTCCTTCACGACTGCAGTTGTCAGATTTATGAAATAAACAGTTTGCTTGAGCCTAAAATGAAATACTTTCTATTACTACTGTAAGTATAGCCTCACACAATATTGGACCATTCACTGGTTGCATAAATATGTATTGAATTTCTACTATGTTCGAGGCATTACAGGGCACATAAATATGAATATGACATAATATGGGTCTCAGGGAGTTTACATCATGTAAATGCACATGGCACTCAGGAGAACATTTAACTATGGAGGTGATGGAAGAGGAGAGATCTGGCAGGACGTCTGACGTAAATAAAGGCTTTCAGATCTAAGGAAGTTAAGGATGATCGAGGAAAGATTTCCATTTAATTAATCATTTTCTAACTTGATCAGACTTTCATTATGTCTTTGCTTTTGTTGCCTACGTGTTGCTTTCCTGAACTAGACTAGAGTCCGTGTGAGGCCATGAAAAAACTTATCTTTTGTAGCTTTGTATAGCATATAGTAAGTGCTCTTGTGTTGCTGAATGAACAGAATACATTAGAAACGACATCATCTTTAGCACATGACTTTCAGGCTAGCCAGACAGTAGCAAATTTCTAGGAATGGTTTAGTAGTGTTCCTACTGTCCTTTTCTGAGGGAGAACTTTGTTTAATTTGTTACTTCCACAGTGTATTTCCCAATAGGAAAAAAATATTTTTTCTCTTTGTAAAATAAATGTAGCTTCATCATATGTAGTTTTGCAGACACACCAAAAAACATTAAAAATTGTCTTCTGTACTCTGTTCACTCAGATTATGTCCCATTTTCTTGTCTCTTTTATGTGGTAATATTAAGTACTCTGCATATATTTAATATTATATATTCAATATATGTCCTAACACATTTAATTTTTTAGTACCATTTCGATATATATGTATAATTAATGAATGCTTTGATCTGGTTGATTTATTCATCTTTCTAATATATTTTTATTAGTACACTCCCACAAACAAAAGGAACATACTAAGCTTGAGCTCTAAAAGAAGCTTGCTCACTCTTAGTCTGCTATCAAAGTATATTTAATTTTTTTATCATCTCTTTCAGAATGGAATTGAAGCCACATTAAATACTCTGCTATCAGTTCTATTTGGGGTATAAATCATATGACACTCACCCAATATATTCAAGCCTCCACTTAACCCCTGGGAGGAGTTACCTTCAACCAAGATGGCAAGACCACCATCTAGAACATTTTCAATAAATGGCAAAGACCAAGCCCTGGGTCCCTTATAGACAAAGATCACTCAGATAAAAAATGGTTGCTTAGGAATGCTCCAGTGTGCTTTGTTAAAAAGAGCTATTAAACCAACAAACAAGCCCGACCTTGCCCCTCCACCTCTCAAAACCCTCCCATGCCTTTCCTGCTGCTAGCCTCTTTAAAGAATTGCTTCCCTGCACTGTCTGCTGAAGCATCGTCTCCACTGCAAAGCCCTACCTGATGGCTTTTGTCATCTCGGGCTTCCTCAATGGCTCAGTGGTAAAGAATCTGCCGGCAACAAAGGAGAGACAAGGTTCAGTCCCCGCTTTAGGAAGATCCCCTGGAGGAGGAAATGACGACCCACTCTAGTATTCTTGCCTGGAAAATCCCATGGAAATCCCATGCAAATCCTATGGAAATCCCATGAAAATCCCCTGGAAGCCTGAAAATCCCTGAGAAGCCTGGAGGGCTGCATCCCATAGGGTTGCAAAGAGTCGGACAAGACTGAGCACACATGCACTATCACCTAAGTTAGAGTGGAACCCACTCTCCTAGGCGCTGTCACTATTCCCATCCTTGCTTTCATTACCATATCCACGACACCTGGACACACAGAGTTGATTCTATGTCTTTCTCCCACTCTTCAACACTTGAGTCTCAGAGGGCAATATCACCACGTTCACTTTTATATTCCCATTGCCCAAAGAGCTCTGGTCATGCAGAGGTGCAGCTCACGTTTGCTGAGTGAATGGCTGACTGCCTGGGGTCCTAGGGTGGAGGATAGTTGGAAAGATAAAAGTGGACACAGGGAGCCTGCTACATGATCAGATTCACTGAGCTCTGACAAGGGGCACTTCACCAATCCTTGACATGAAGCCTAGCCTTAAACCTGACTCTCGGATCTGCACAAAAGAAACCATTTTCTCAATGTTCTTCTAAGTTAGTGTCTCTAGAACTGGCCTATTGGGCAGGCACTTAGCCCTGATCATCTCTTTCAATCCAAAGGCTGACAGAATTCTTCCAGCCTCTCCTCAAATGCTCAGCCTGACCCTCAGCAGGGGATCCTTCGCTCAGACCTTCTCCACTTCCCCCTGAATATTAAAAATTTGGAAAAAGAAAGTTTAAGACCCCGTTTCCTGCCAACTACACCTCCCTCTGGTCTCTTCACTGATAAACATTGATATTTTCAGAGCAAGTTTCACCAGAAAAGAAGAAGCCAAAGGAAATTTGCATGGCAAAGGTACACATATCATTTTAGGCATGCAAATTATTGTTTTTAGAAGAATAAAAAGCTGTAAATATTTTGAGAAGTGGGCCCCTAGTGCCTCTTAAGTATTCTAAACTACACTGTGTGCTTCATAATTATGTAATATATAGAATACCAGCTGCTTTGAATGGTACTCTGGAGGTTTGGAGGATATCAGAAAGCTCTCCTCCCCCAGTGAGAGCCATAATCAAGCAAGCAATACCGTAAAGCCAGATCCAGTTGACATTGAGTTGCTGGATTTTAACACACTTTAAAACAGATGTTTAGTCTGTGTGGTGTGGATACAGAGGAGCATATTTTTGCCTCAAAAAATAGAGTCATACAAAGTTGTATACCTGTAAAGTGTATTAATATTTATTATCTCATTAACATCTGTTTGAAGTTACGTACACAGGTTTACATTTGGATATATGTGGATATCCTTATAGATTATATATTTAAATATTTATATCTTTGCATTCAAATACATGCATACATTTAGTTAAAAGACAAAACCCTAGATGCTTCTTTTCAAGTATAACAAAGAGCAGAGATACATTTGAGCACTGAGAAAAGAGTCAAGCATACTAATGCTTTCCATTGGGCCTCTTGCTGTCACAACCATAGGCATCTTTTTGAAGGCTTCATAAAAGGAGAGGTTAATTATTTATAGTCTTACAAATCCCCTCCCTAGTTGCTTATATCCTGAAAAATATGACCTGGGTAAGAACTTTGACTACAAAGGAAAAAAGAATGGGGCAAAGGTGCTTGACTTCTCCTTTGAGGATATCACACATGGCCAGGCCAAACAAGGAAATGGTAATTTCACTAAATGCTTTCAGAATGAAAGAGAGGTAAGAAATGAAAAGTCTCATAGCTTTCACAACTAAAATGTAGGCAGGGTTGTGCAACCATAAGCTTCCCCTTGGAAATCACTGGTGTTGAGTTCTGAGTGTTACTTCTGCGATTTCTTTTAGAAAAATGGAAAAATGTAGCTGTCCCCAAAGACCAGAGTAAGAAAGGACTATTGTTTTTGGAAAAACAGAAATGTGAGTTCTATTCATGGAACTCAATGGAACAAGTCACTCAGAACTTAATTTGGCTAAAGCTGCCTGCAAGACACGGGCACTGGAGTCAGCCTGTGTTCAATCCCAGCTATGACCTTAAGCAGGTTACCTGACTTTCTGAGACGCAGTTTTCTCACCTGTCAAAAGGTGACAATACTTATCTTGAAGTGAGATATCCTGATAGAGTTCTTGCATCTAAAGGGGGAAACACCCACAGGGGAGTCCATACATAGGCATTTCTACAATTTCCCAAATTGGCAGTCACCAACTACTTGCAGTAATTGACCAGTCTGTATGTCTGCATTGCACAATATTTGTGATTTCAATTCAATTTGAGTTTTAGCAGGAAAAATGTATTTTGGAGATGACTGAGACTGATAAGCAAACAGTTGCAGAAGGTTTAAAATAGTACCTTGAATGGAAACACTTTCTATGTATCTGCTCTGAAACATTTCTCCCTCCCTGTATATCTGTTTCTCACGAAAAGTCCATGCTCTGAGTTTACCTCCAGCAGAAAAACTTGACTACTTTTACATATATGACGAAGGATGGATAAGGCATGCTCCCCAATTATTTAGTGGTGTTACTCTTGTTCTAATAATTACTAATCGTCAACGGTGCTAATATAGTGATGATAATATTGCCAATTTATCTTTGTTCTACTGCCACCGTCAATTACCACTGGTGTGAAGACAATCACATTAGTAAGTACCGAGAGGCCAATATTGACACGGGAATAAAACATTTTTTGAATAGAGACATCTCACTGTTTAATTTGCCAACATTCTCTAAGCTGCCGTACATGTCCATGACAGCCGCTCCGTCACAGCTACATTAAATTAGAGCCCTCCATTTCCTATCTAAAAATAATCTTCCCGCACTTTCTCATTCAACAAATATTTGTCCAGTGCTTGTGATAAGCCAGGCTCTCTCGCTTTTCCTCTCCAGGAAGAACCATCAGGCAGCCATGGTCTATACCAGAGCAGCAAACTGCAGCCCCAAGGGCTATGTCCCATGGACAGGTTTGCCCTGTTTAGTTTGGACAGAGTTTTTAAAACTTTGAGCCAACATTTACAAATGTGCAAATTTACATCAAGAAACCCCTAGATTGTCTGCGTCTTTTGAAAAATCAAAACCACAGGCAACACGCGGCTCGCACAGCCATATGGAAATAATCGACTGGGGCTGAAGGGGGGCGTGGGCGCTTCCACTCCCCATTTGCTTCCCTAATCCACCCCTACACTCACACACACTGGCAGGCACATGCTCTTTTCAAAGACTGACCAACCCCCTGACACTGGAAGGTTGCATGGTGGGTGTGTGAATTCCACCCTGTTCCACATAGCCACCTCGGCCTTCCCCCCAGACATTCCTTCCTTCCTTGCCACAGCATTTCTGCCTCCATCACAGAAAAGAGAATTTGATCTCAAAGTAAACTGAAGTCGTTCAGTCGTGTCAGACTCTCTGTGACCCCATGGACTGCAGCCCACTAGGCTCCTCCAGAATACTGGAGTGGGTAGCCATTCCCTTCTCCAGGGGGATCTTCCCAACCCAGGGATCGAACTCAGGTCTCCTGCATTGCAGGCAAATTCTTTACTGTCTGAGCCAAGAGGGAAGCCTGATCTCAAAGTAAATTTAGCCCTAATTATCAAATCGCATCACCAGCCCTTTTGGTCCTTCTTTCTTCTTCCTCCTCAGACTCTTTGAAATATCTGAATCCATTAACCAACCCCGCTTTCCAGATTTCCCTCCGTCTGGGCTTCTTGGGGTCTCTCCTTTGGTCCTCAGCCTATCTCCCCATGTCCTCCTCCTTTTCCTCAGGCAGTGTTCCTGAGGAACTGCTCTGCACCACCCTCTCTGTGAAAACTATAGTTTTCATCCTTTGCCAGTTCTTATGACTACAGCAACCTAGACAACTGCGTTTCCATCTCCAGCTCAGGTTTCAGTCCTGGAAAGGAAACGTATTTCCTGTACATCCCCAAACAGACGGTATCTCAAACTCAAGCTGTCAAACAGTAGGCTCATGAGCAACCCCTGCAGCGTATGTTGGATCTTCACGATCGTTGCACAGTCCTTCCAGCTACTTGTTCCTAGTGTCTATTCTCTTTGACCTTTCAAACCTGTGACAACTCCCTCCTTCACCTCTGCCAGACCCAGTCAGATCTGTCATCCAAAGGACCCTTCTGTCTCCCCCTGCAGCCACTCCCAAAGCCACAAGCAGAGATGAGGCCACACCAGCCCCTTCTGTGGTCCTCAGTGCAATGGGCTTCTGATTACACCCCTGGGTGCTACTTCCTCCACTCAAATCCATTCTGCATGTCAACAACAGACAAATCTCCCTAAAGCACTGTTACTCATCTCCTCAAAAGCTATCCATGTTTACACATTGCCTAACTAAAAGTTCTGAATTCCTTAACCTCAGGCTAACGTAATGATACAACCTCAACCTACTCTTTTACCTTTTTCCCCCCTATATTCTTTCATGCTACAAAGAAACTAACCTCCAGGCTGTCCCTATGTTCTGAGCTTTCCTTTACCATACTTCTATTTGTATTATTTTCTCCATTAAGAACAGATTTTTCCCCTCTGTTACCAGATCATTAGGCTTCCCAGGAGGCACTAGCGGTAAAGAATCCACCTGTCAATGCAGGAGACGTAAGAGATGTGGGTTCAATTCCTGGGTCGGGAAGAGTCCCTGGAGGAGGGCATGGCAACCCACGCCAGTATTCTTACCTGAAGAATCCATGGGCAGAGGAGTGTGGCGGGCTACAGTCCCTCCATGAAGCCTCTGGTACGCCAAGTGGAAACATCATTCTGTTGTTACTCTTCTACTACATAACATTTATTAAGTAATTTATAAAAGTAAAGACATTGCACTTACAATAACTTCATAAGTTATTGTTATTGAACCAGATTTAAAGATGAGGTTTGGAGAAGTTACACAACTTGCCCAGGGATGCACGGCAGGGAACAGAGCACGTGATTATATCCTCTTTTATGGTATTTAACATGCTTGACTTGGGACTTTGTATATTGGAATTATCACCTCTACCAGACAGGATAAGCTTCTTGGGGTAAAGGAGAATGGCATATATGAATACACTGTACCATATCCACAGCACTTAGCACATGGGATGCACATCAATGATATGTATTGAACTGACAGATTATGTTAACATCCTGTGACACAGTTTTCTTTCCTAAGAAATGGAGATGATAAAAGCACCTTCCTTGTGCCCTTGCTGTTAGGATTAAATGAGTAAATCGAGTCGAGGTCTTAGAACACTGCGCGGCACAGAGCGTAGGCCACCTGAATGTTAGTTATACCAGGAGCCGCCATGCTGATTGCTGCCAATATGTGTCCTGTAAAGCAAGAGAGTTCCAGAAAAACATCTATTTCTGCTTTATTGACTATGCCAAAGCCTTTGACTGTGTGGATCACAATAAACTGTGGAAAATTCTGAAAAAGATGGGAATACCAGACCACCTAACCTGCCTCTTGAGAAATCTGTATGCAGGTCAGGAAGCAACAGTTAGAACTGGACATGGAACAACAGACTGGTTCCAAATAGGAAAAGGAGTGCGTCAAGGCTATATATTGTCACCCTGCTTATTTAACTTCTATGCAGAGTACATCATGAGAAACGCTGGACTGGAAGAAACACAAGCTGGAATCAAGATTGCCGGGAGAAATATCAATAACCTCAGATATGCAGATGACCACCACCCTTATGGCAGAAAGTGAAGAGGAACTAAAGAGCCTCTTGATGAAAGTGAAAGAGGAGAGTGAAAAAGTTGGCTGAAAGCTCAACATTCAGGAAACAAAGATCATGGCATCTGGTCCCATCACTTCATGGGAAATAGATGGGCAAACAATATAAACAGTGGCAGACTTTATTTTTTTTTGGCTCCAAAATCACTGCAGATGGTGATTGCAACCATGAAATTAAAAGACGCTTACTCCTTGGAAGGAAAGTTATGATCAACCTAGACAGCATATTCAAAAGCAGAGACATTACTTTGCCGACTGAGGTCCGTCTAGTCAAGGCTATGGTGTTTCCAGTAGTCATGTATGGATGTGAGAGTTGGACTGTGAAGAAGGCTGAGTGCCGAATAATTAATGCTTTTGAAGTGTGGTGTTGGAGAAGACTCTTGAGAGTCCCTTGGACTGCAAGGAGATCCAACCAGTGCATTCTGAAGGAGATCAGCCCTGGGATTTCTTTGAAAGGAACGATGCTAAAGCTGAGACTCCAGTACTTTGGCCACCTCATGTGAAGAGTTGACTCATTGGAAAGATCTTTGATGCTGGGAGGGGTTGGAGGCTGGAGGAGAAGGGGACGACAGAGGATGAGATGGCTGGATTGCATCACTGACTCAATGGACGTGAATCTGAGTGAACTCCGGGAGTTGGTGATGGACAGGGAGGCCTGGCGTGCTGCGATTTATGGGGTCGCAAAGAGTTGGACACGACTGAGAGACTGATCTGAACTGAACTGATTGCTCTAATGGTAGAAAGTGAAGAGGAATTAAGAGCCTCTTTCTGAGGGTGAAAGAGGAGAGTTGAAAGAGGAAAAGTTGGCTTAAAACTCGATCTTCAGAAAACTAAGATAATGACTTTCTGGTCCCATCACTTCATGGCAAATAGAAGGAGAAAAATTTCATAAATATTATTAATACGTTTTTTTTGCCACTCTCAATAAAAATTATTTACTCTGAAAGAGATTTTGAATTTCCAAAATTACTATGCAGTACACTATTATTTAATTTTTTTGGTGAGAAAAAAAACTTCAAAATAATAATTAACTGGGTTTTATTTATTATTTTGGCAACTGGTCAAGTAAGAACTCATATGTCTAAAGGGTGGTGAAAATGGGAGTTTGTAGATTCCTTCTTAGATAGTAAAAACATGACTTTCCAATATCCGATATTGTGATTTTTGTGTAAAATCACAAAATCATGATAAAAACTTAATATACACCTGCTTCTACTGCTGCTAAGGCTGCTAAGTCGCTTCAGTTGTGTCTGACTCTGTGGGACCCCGTGGACTACAGCCTACCAGGCTCCTCCGTCCATGGGATTTTCCAGGCAAGAGTACTGGAGTGGGATGCCAAAATGTATTTGGTTCAAAACTACAGTATAGTAGTTTCTATACATAGCTTAGTTGTGAGGATTATAGTATTTTATTGATTTGTATGAGAAGGTATGCATTATATGACTAGTTAAGTATTATAGATCTTTTTACTTACATACATATACCAGGTGGTTCGGTGTTGAAAGAATCCCCCTGCCAATGCAAGAGATGCAGGGGATGCTGGTTCAATACCTGGGTCAGGAAAGTCCCCTGGAAGAAGAAATGGCAATCTACTCCAATATTATTGTCTGGAGAATCCTATGGACAGAGGATCCTAGCAGGCTACAGTCCATAGGATCATAAACAGTTGGACACAACTGAACCCCTGAGCATTCATACACTACATATAAATATATTTTAATTGAAATATCTTTTTAGAAAGCATATTAGATTAGAGGGTAAAAATCTGTAGCTACATAATGGAAATAGTGATTACTACATACATCAATAAATTTCCATTAGGAGGAAGAAATTCTTATACTAGTGGAATTAGCAGTTTTTCTCTAATTAGACATATGCTATACTTCTAACCTCTGTTAAAAAATGTCCTCTTATTAAATTTGGGCAGAACTAGTGTTGTCCTCTTGTAGTTACTTAAAACTATTCTAAATTTGTTATCAGCATCAATTGGAGAAACATGCATGTATGTTTGCTTAGTCGTTCAGTCATGTCTGGCTCTTTGCAACCCCATGGGCTGTAGCCTGCCAGGCTCCTCTGTCTATAGGGATTCTCCAGGCAAGAACAGTGGAGTGGATTGCCATGCCCTCCTCCAGGGGATATTCCCAACCCAGGGATCAAACTCAGGTCTCCCACATTGCAGGTGGATTATTTACCATCTGAGCCACCAGGAAAGCCCAGGAAAAGACACATATTAGACTAAAAAAATGCATATGTTGAAAAATTTAATTATGTATTAAGACATTTTGAAGTTTGTTTTGTGGAATTTGGAATGTTTTACAAGGAGAATAACAATTGAGCATGTATAAGTATTGTATTCCTTTGCATGGACTTCACACTACTTCTATTCTTCCTTTTATGGCTTCTTAAGGTACTTGAAAGAGAATTAGGCACTCTCCCATTTTCCTCATATCTTTTCCCCTAAAACTCATTTAAGTATTTGGCTTTTCCTTCCACTGTTTCATTTAAATTGCTCTTGCCAAAGTCACCAATGAGCTTACTCTTGCTAAGTCTAACGTTTAACTGTAAGATTTCTTTTTATTTAAATAATTTTTAGCATTTGACATAGTAAATCACTTCCTCTTATTTAGAGCACATGCTTCCCTTGGTTTCTGCTACTGCTTCTGCTAAGTTGCTTCAGTCGTGTCCAACTCTGTGTGACCCCATAGATGGCAGCCCACCAGGCTCCCCCATCCCTGGGATTCTCCAGGCAAGAACACTGGAGTGTGTTGCCATTTCCTTCTCCAATGCATGAAAGTGAAAGGTAAAAGTGAAGTCATTCAGTCGTGTCTGACTCTTAGTGACCCCATGGACTGCAGCCTACCAGGCTCCTCTGTCCATGGGATTTTCCAGGCAAGAGTACTGGAGTGGGGTGCCATTGCCTTCTCCGGCCCTTGGTTTCTAAGATGTCATATTTCCCTGATTTACCTAATACATTACAAAATTGTTCATTCCTCAGTATTATTTGCTGGTTCCTTATTTTGTGGGCCTCTTAAAATCATTAAAATATTATTATTATTTAATAATTATTAAACTGTTTGCTGCTACTGCTGCTGCTAAGTCGCTTCAGTCGTGTCTGACTCTGTGCAACTCCATTGATGGCAGCCCACCAGGCTCCTCCATCCCTGGGATTCTCCAGGCAAGAGTACTGGAGTGGGGTGCCATTGCCTTCTCCAATGCATGAAAGTGAAAAGCGAAAGTGAAATCGCTCAGTCATGTCCGACTCTTAGCGACCCCATGGACTGGAGCCCACCAGGCTCCTCTGCCCACGGGATTTTCCAGGCAAGAGTACTGGAGTGGGGTGCCATTGCCTTTACCAATTAAAATGTTTAGGGGGTATCAAATTTATGGTGAGTTATTCATGATATTTCTTTGCTGTCCTAGAAATGTTCATAGGGCTTCTGGTAGGCAACATATATTGGTAACCAGAAAATCTCATGGAAGAAGCAAGAGAGTTCCAGAAAAACATCTATTTCTGCTTTATTGACTATGCCAAAGCCTTTGACTGTGTGGATCACAATAAACTGTGGAAAATTCTGAAAGAGATGGGAATACCAGACCACCTGACCTG
>SJYT01012403.1:614932-629614 GCA_006410635.1 Cephalophus harveyi
GAGTACATCATGAGAAAGGCTGGACTGGAAGAAACACAAGCTGGAATCAAGATTGCTGGGAGAAATATCAATAACCTCAGATATGCAGATGACACCACCCTTATGGCAGAAAGTGAAGAGGAGCTAAAAAGCCTCTTGATGAAAGTGAAAGAGGAGAGCGAAAAGGTTGGCTTAAAGCTCAACATTCAGAAAACGAAGATCATGGCATCCGGTCCCATGACTTCAAGGAAAATAGATGGGGAAACAGTGTCAGACTTTATTTTTTAGGGCTCCAAAATCACTGCAGATGGTGATGGCAGCCATGAAATTAGAAGATGCTTACTTCTTGGAAGAAAAGTTATGACCAACCTAGATAGTATTATGCAAAAGCAGAGATATTACTTTGCTGACTAAGGTCCATCTAGTCAAGTCTATGGTTTTTCCTGTAGTCATGTATGGATGTGAGAGTTGGACTGTGAAAAAAGCTGAGTGCCGAAGAATTGATGCTTTTGAACTGTGGTGTTGGAGAAGACTCTTGAGAGTCCCTTGGACTGCAAGGAGATCCAACCAGTCCATTCTGAAGGAGATCAACCCTGGGATTTCTTTGGAAGGAATGATGCTAAAGCTGAAACTCCAGTACTTTGGCCACCTCATGCGAAGAGTTGACTCATTGGAAAAGACTCTGATGCTGGGAGGGATTGGGGGCAGGAGGAGAAGGGGATGACCGAGGATGAGATGGCTGGATGGCATCACGGACTCAATGGATGTGAGTCTGAGTGAACTCCAAGAGATGGTGATGAACAGGGAGGCCTGGCGTGCTGTGATTCATGGGGTCGCAAAGAGTCGGACACGACTGAGTGACTGAAATGAACTGAACTGAAAATCTTAGCTTTTAATTGGCACATTAGACCATTGACATTAAAATGACTATGGATATACTTGGATTAGGATCTACTTTATTCCTTATAGTTTTCTATTTGTTGTCTTGTTCTTTGTTCTTATTTTGTCATCCATTCATTTTCTGCTTTTGGTGATTTTAGTTGGACATTTTTTATGCTTTGCATTTAGTTGCATTTAGTTGAGTATTATATATGATTGAGCATTTTCATGATTCCCTTTTCTCTCAGCATATCAATTATATGTTTTAAACATTTTATAGTTTGTGGCTTTGGTTTTGCTATATTCATTTTCAAATAATCCAAGTCTACTTTCAAATAACACTGTACAATTTCACAGGTAGTATCAATAATTTATAATAAGGAAATAATTATAATTTCTTCCTTCCATTTCTGTATCATTGCTGTCATTTATATCACTTATATATAAGAATACGCATGTATCAACTTATACATATGCATGTATCAACTTATACATATGCATGTATCAACTTATGGATTCTTATATATAAGTGATATAAATGACAGCAATGATACAGGAATGAGAGGAAGAAATTATAATTATTTTCTTATTATAAGGTATTGACACTACCTGTGATATTGTACAGTTTAATTTGAAAGTAGACTTGGATTATCTGAAAATGAATACATATTGGAGAAGGCAATGGCACCCCATTCCAGTACTCTTGCATGGAAAATCCCATGGATGGAGGAGCCTGGTAGGCTGCGGTCCATGGGGTCACTAAGAGTCAGACATGACTGAGCGACTTGACTTTCACTTTTCACTTTCATGCATGGGAGAAGGAAATGAAACCTACTCCAGTGTTCTTGCCTGGAGAATCCCAGGGACGGGGGAGCCTGGTGGGCTGCGTCTATGGGGTCGCACAGAGTCGAGCACAACTGAAGTGACTTAGTAGCATATATACATAAGTTTAATAATTAAATATTGTTGCCATTATTATTTTGAAAAATGTGATACATTAATTAAGGATGAGAAAAATAAACATTTTTTATTTTATTTTACCTTTACTATATCTTTCCTTATGCTCTTCCTTTATGTAGACCTGAGTTCCTGACCACATTATATTTCTCGCTTGAGAAAATTTTAAAATATTTTTTGCAAGAATGATTACTTGCAATGGATTTTATCAATTTTTATTTGTTTCAGTTCAGCTCGGTTCAGTCACTCAGTCATTTCCCACTCTTTGCGACCCCATGAATCACAGCACACCAGGCCTCCTTGTCCATCACCAACTCCTGGAGTTCACCTAAACTCATGTCCATCGAGTCGGTGATGACATCCAGCCATCTCATCCTCTGTCGTCCCCTTCTCTTCCTGCCCCCAATCTTTCCCAGCATTGTGGTCTTTTCTAATGAGTCAACTCTTCACATGAGGTGGCCAAAGTATTGGTGGTTCAGCTTCAGCATCAGTCCTTTCAATGAACATCTAGGACTGATGTCCTTTAAGATGGACTGGTTGGATCTCCTTGCAGTCCAAGGGACTCTCAGGAGTCTTCCTAACACTACAGTTCAAAAGCATCAATTCTTCAGCGCTCAGCTTTCTTCACAGTCCAACTCTCACATCCATACATGACCACTGGAAAAACCATAGCCTTGACTAGACGGACCTTTGTTGGCAAAGTAATGTCTCTGCTATTTAATATGCTATCTAGGTTGGCCGTAACTTTACTTCCAAGGAATAAGTGTCTTTTAATTTCATTGCTGCAATCATCATCTGTAGTGATTTCGGATGGAAAGTCTATTTCTCCTTCACTATATTTTTTAATATATTTTTATTTGGGAGAAAATTGCTTTACAATGTTCTGTTGGTTTCTGCCATGCAACAATGCAAATCAGCCATAATTATACATATTAATATATCACCTCTTTCTTGAGCCTCTCTTCCCTCCCCACCTGCCACCCTTCTAGGTCATCATAGAATACCCACCTAGATGACCTGTGTTATATAGCAAATCTCACCAGCTAACTATTTTACACATGGTATTGTGTATCTGTTGATGCTACTTTTTCCATTTGTCTTACTCTCTTCTTCCCCCACTGTATCCATGGTCCATTCTCTATATCTGAATCTCCGTTCCTTCCCTGAAAATATGTTCATCAATACCAGAAATTTTCTAGATTCTGTATATATATATATGGAGAAGGCAATGGCACCCCACTCCAGTACTCTTGCCTGGAAAATCCCATGGATGGAGGAGCCTGGTGGGCTGCAGTCCATGGGGTCACTGAGAGTTGGACACAACTCAGTGACTTCCCTTTCACTTTTCACTTTCATGCATTGGAGAAGGAAATGGCAACCCACTCCAGTGTTCTTGCCTGGAGAATCCCAGGGATGGTGGAGCCTGATGGGCTCTTGTCTATGGGGTCGCACAGAGTCGGACACGACTGAAGCGACTTAGCAGCAGCAGCAGCAGCAGCAGCAGCATATATATATATATGAGGTGAGGTGAAGTCACTCAGTCTTGTCCAACTCTTTGTGACCCCATGGACTGTAACCTACTAGGCTTCTCTGTCCATGGGATTCTCCAGGCAAGAATACTGGAGTAGATTGCCATTTCCTTCTTCAGGGGATCTTCCCGACCCAGGGATTGAACCCGGGTCTAGATACATGACCACTGGAAAAACCATAGCCTTGACTAGACGGACCTTTGTTGGCAAAGTAATGTCTCTGCTATTTAATATGCTATCTAGGTTGGCCGTAACTTTACTTCCAAGGAATAAGTGTCTTTTAATTTCATTGCTGCAATCATCATCTGTAGTGATTTCGGATGGAAAGTCTATTTCTCCTTCACTATATTTTTTAATATATTTTTATTTGGGAGAAAATTGCTTTACAATGTTCTATTGGTTTCTGCCATGCAACAATGCAAATCAGCCATAATTATACATATTAATATATCACCTCTTTCTTGAGCCTCTCTTCCCTCCCCACCTGCCACCCTTCTAGGTCATCATAGAATACCCACCTAGATGACCTGTGTTATATAGCAAATCTCACCAGCTAACTATTTTACACATGGTATTGTGTATCTGTTGATGCTACTTTTTCCATTTGTCTTACTCTCTTCTTCCCCCACTGTATCCATGGTCCATTCTCTATATCTGAATCTCCGTTCCTTCCCTGAAAATATGTTCATCAATACCAGAAATTTTCTAGATTCTGTATATATATATATGGAGAAGGCAATGGCACCCCACTCCAGTACTCTTGCCTGGAAAATCCCATGGATGGAGGAGCCTGGTGGGCTGCAGTCCATGGGGTCACTGAGAGTTGGACACAACTCAGTGACTTCCCTTTCACTTTTCACTTTCATGCATTGGAGAAGGAAATGGCAACCCACTCCAGTGTTCTTGCCTGGAGAATCCCAGGGATGGTGGAGCCTGATGGGCTCTTGTCTATGGGGTCGCACAGAGTCGGACACGACTGAAGCGACTTAGCAGCAGCAGCAGCAGCAGCAGCAGCATATATATATATATGAGGTGAGGTGAAGTCACTCAGTCTTGTCCAACTCTTTGTGACCCCATGGACTGTAACCTACTAGGCTTCTCTGTCCATGGGATTCTCCAGGCAAGAATACTGGAGTAGATTGCCATTTCCTTCTTCAGGGGATCTTCCCGACCCAGGGATTGAACCCGGGTCTCCTGCATTGGAGGCAGATGCAGGTTAAACTCTGAGCCACCAGGGAGGCCCCATATATATATATGTAGTTATATATATGAATGTATATATATGTGTGTGTATATATAGATGTGTGTGTGTGTTTGCTAATATATGATATTTGCTTTTCTTTTTCTGACTTCCTTCACTCTATATAACAGGCTCTAGGTTCATCCACCTCACTGCTGCTGCTAAGTTACTTCAGTTGTGTCCGACTCTGTGTGACCCCATAGACAGCAGCCCACCAGGCTCCCCCGTCCCTGAGATTCTCCAGGCAAGAACACTGGAGTGGGTTACCATTTCCTTCTTCAATGCATGAAAGTGAAAAGTGAAAGGAAAGTCGCTCAGTCGTGTCCAGCTCTTCGCAACCCCATGGACCGCAGCCTACCAGGCTCCTCTGTCCATGGGATTTTCCAGGCAAGAGTACTGGAATGGGGTGCCTTAGCCTTCTCTGATCCACCTCACTAGAACTGAGAAAAATGCATCTCTTTTTGTGGTTTAATAATATTCCATTGTGTATGTGTGTGTGTGTGTGTGTGTGTGTATACCTCACAACTTCTTTATCCATTCATCTTTCTATGGACATCTAGATTGTTCCATACCGTGTCTTTTGTAAATAGTGCTGCTATGAACGTTGGAGAATCACATGGACAGAGGAGTCTGGCCAGCTATAGTCCATAGATCACAAAGAGTCAGACACAACTGAAGTGACTTAGCACATGAACATTGTGGTATATGTCTCTTTTTCAGTTATGGTTTTCTCAGAGTATATACCCAGTAGTGGAATTGCTGGTCATAGGGTAGTTTTATTTCTAATTTTTTAAGCAATTGCCTTCCTTTCTATAATATATTTTTTCAGCATACCGAAGTTTAGGTTGGTGTTTTGTTATGCTTTACTTTGTGGCAAAGCATTGATATTTTTATCATATAAAGAAATTTACAGCACACTTGGAAAAAACCACATACCTCAATAGAAAGAAAAGGGTACAGGAAAAACAGAGTTAATTTGTGGGAAAAGAAATAAGAATTTTTAAAAATATATTTAAATTAAACACTCTAGGAATCAATAAAGTACTAATTGAAACAATTCTCATCAGTTAATTTGACAAAAGTTTAGTAGAATAATTAGTGTAGTGAAAGTATTAAAAAAAGTTCTATATCATTTGTGGCTTTTGATTTTGCATAGTCTGTTAGATTAGAAATTTGCCTATTTACAGAGGCTCAAAAATCCATAACTTGTGTTCTAGGAATCATTTCTAAGGAATAATAATAAATTCAAATTTTTGTAAGGAATATTCAGAGAAGCATAAAAAAAGGAAAATAAAAACAACTAGGTGTCTTACGATATGGGATCAGTTAAGCCAGCTTCATCTAGAGAAGGGAATATTAGATAATTCTTACTGCTGGTGGTGCTTAGTCATGTCAGACTTTTTATGATCCCATGGCTGCAGTTCACCAGGCTCCTCTGTCCATGGGATTTCCCAGGCAAGAATACTGGAGAGGGTTGTCATTTCCTACTTCAGGGGATCTTTCCAACCCAGGGGTCGAACCTGCGCCTTTTGTGTTTTCTACATTGACAGGCAGGTTTTTTTACCACTGAACCACTGGGAAGGCCAGACAACTCTTAGAAGTTGTATTTTGGTGACTATTTACTTATTGGGAAAACTTTCCAGAATTCCAGTGGGAGAACAAAGAGAAAAAAAAAAAATAGTATTTTTGAGACAACAGTAGCATTGGGAAGGCTCTCATTAATACAATAGTGAGTTTATGAGCTATTTAAATATTTACCTATATATTTTGTAGGCCCCTTTAATATTAACTTTTATTATTATTATTATCATTTGTCTACACCTCACCCTCTTTTTGTTTACATGTTTTCTAAGAAAGTGAAAGTGCAAGTCACTCAGTCATGTCTGACTCTTTGCGACCCCATGGGCTATACCGTCCATGGAATTCTCCATGCCAGAAAACTGGAGTGGGTAGCCTTTCCCTTCTCCAGGGGATTTTCCCAACCAGGGATTGCACCCAGGTCTCTTGCATTTCAGGCAGATTTTTTTTTTTTTTTTTTTTTTTTACCAGCTGAGCCACAAGGGAAGCCCAAGGATACTGGAGTGGGTAGCCGGTCCCTACTTGAGGGGATATTCCCTACCCAGGAATCAATCTGGGATCTCCTGCATTGTAGCAGATTCTTTACCAACTGAGCTATCAGGGAAGCTTGCAGTTCTTATCTTTGTCCCTCCTTTTTCCTGTGATACTTTTTAATTTATCTTTGATTTTCTGTAGTTTGAAGATGATATGTTTATATGTACGGTTGTTTCTTTTGTTTTCTGTTTTTGTTTTGTTTGTTTGGCATTTTCCTGTTTGGTGTTCTCAGAAATTTCTACAAGTGTGGTTTGATGTCTGATATTGATTTGGACAAATTCTCAGTCATTATTGTTGCAAATATTTCTTCTGTTCCTGTTTTTGTCTTTCTTTTCCTTCTGGTATTCACATTTGGCCTTTGTTGCTCCTTTTGTAGTTGTCCTACAATCTTTGGATATTTTATTTGTTACTTTTCCACCTTTACTCTTCTTCTTCTTCTTTTTTTTTTTTTTAAGAACTATATATATACTCTAGTTTGGAGATTATTTCCTCAATCACGTCCAATCCACTAATAAGTCCATCAAAGTGATTCTTCATTTCTGTAATTTTTTTTTAATATCCAACATTTGTTTTTTATTCTGTCTTAGGATTTCAATCTGTTTACATTGCTCATGTGTTCTTGCCTGACATCTACTTTATAAAACCCTTACTATACTAATCACTGTTACTTAAATTCCTAGTTTGATAATTACAATAGCTCTGCATTGAGTTTTTCTTTAAATTGTAATTTTGCTTTATCTAATTGTTTTCTTGATGTCCAGACGTGATGTAGGTAAAATGAATTGATCTAAACAAGGTTTTAGTAATGTGATGGTGAGGTATGGAGTGTGGGAAAGTGTTCTATAGTCCTATGATTAAATCTCATGTCTCAATCTTTTATATGAGTCTAATCCTCTGGACACACTTCATAAATGTGTCTAAGTTTTATTTTTTTTTCCCTACTTTGGTGAGATCAAATATCAATATATGTATCTTTATGAATTTTATAGTTTAAGGTTTATGACTCTTAATAATGTTTATAAATTGGATCTCAGTCATTAAATAATGTCACTTGGAGCACCTGCTATCTTAGTCTGGCTCTAACACATATGATGTTAATCTGTCATTCCTGTTTTTTTTTTTTTTAATGCCTGTCCTTGTCCAAATGTTCATTTTCAACTATTTTGTTGCTTTGCCTTGTCAGGATTTATTTAAAATGCATGCATCTCAGGTTTCTTAACTCTGAAAATTTTTGTCTCATTTAGCCTAACGACTTCTATATTTGATTTGTGTTTTTCTAACTTACTTTCAGTTCAGTTCAGTCGCTCAGTCGTGTCTGACTCTTTGCAACTCCATGAATCGCAGCATGCCAGGCCAACCTGTTCATTACCATCTCTCAGAGTTCACTCAGACTCACGTTCATCGAGTCCGTGATGCCATCCAGCCATCTTGTCCTTGGTCGTCCCCTTCTCCTCCTGACTCCAATCCCTCCCAGCATCAGAGTCTTTTCCAATGAGTCAACTCTTCGCATGAGGTGGCCAAAGTACTGGAGTTTCAGCTTTAGCACCATTCCTTCCAAAGAAATCCCAGGGCTGATCTCCTTCAGAATGGACTGGTTGGATCTCCTTGCAGTCCAAGGGACTCTCAAGAGTCTTCTCCAACACCACAGTTCAAAACCATCAATTCTTCAGTGCTCAGCCTTCTTCACAGTCCAACTCTCACATCCATACACGACCACAGGAAAAACCATAGCCTTGACTAGACGGACCTTAGTCAGCAAAGTAATGTCTCTGCTTTTGAAAATGCTATCTAGGTTGGACATAACTTTTCTTCCAAGGAGTAAGCGTCTTTTAATTTCATGGCTGCAGTCACCATCAGCAGTGATTTTGGAGCCCAAAAAAATAAAGTCTGGCACTGTTTCCACTGTTTCCCCATCTATTTCCCATGAAGTGATGGGACCATCAAAAGCATCAATTCTTCGGCGATCAGCCTTCTTCACAGTCCAACTCTCACATCCATACATGACCACAGGAAAAACCATAGCCTTGACTAGACGGACCTTAGTCGGCAAAGTAATGTCTCTGCTTTTGAAAATGCTGTCTAGGTTGGACATAACTTTTCTCCCAAGGAGTAAGCGTCTTCTAATTTCATGGCTGCAGTCACCATCAGCAGTGATTTTGGAGCCCAAAAAAATAAAGTCTGGCACTGTTTCCACTGTTTCCCCATCTATTTCCCATGAAGTGATGGGACCAGATGCCATGATCTTCGTTTTCTGAATGTTGAGCTTTAAGCCAACTTTTTCGCTCTCCTCTTTCACTTTATCAAGAGGCTTTTTAGCTCCTCTTCACTTTCTGCCATAAGGGTGGTGTCATCTGCATATCTGAGGTTATTGATATTTCTCCCGGCAATCTTGATTCCAGCTTGTGTTTCTTTCAGTTTAATATATGCCATATTTTGATTTATGTCAAAGATGTTAAACCATTATCTGCAAGAATGTTCAACATACCATTCCAGGTTAACAGTGTGAAATTTCAAAATATTTGAAAGCTGAATTGCTTTTCATTTAAAATATGGCATTTACCATTACAGATACATCTTTATTACTGTACATATTTACTGTGGTACCTATTTAATTTTCATCCTCCTACAGTCAGTAGTAGGGGCTTTCCAGGTGACTCAGTGGTAAAGAATCCCCCTGCCAATGCAAGAGATGCAGGAGACTCAGATTTGGTCCCCTCTGGAGGAATGGTTACCCTTTCCAAAATTCGTGCCTGGAGTATCCCATAGACAGAGGAGCCTGGCAGGTTGCAGTCCATGGGGTCACACAGAGTCGAACACCATGGAGCATGTAAGCACACTCAGTAGTACTCTGTTGAATTCTAAGTATTTTAAGTAATATGGGAACCTAGAGTAATATTAAAATGTGTCTTTATATTGATATTTTGGGCTGACTACCCCACTGAAAAAATCCAGTGTATTTTCTAGTTAGCTACTTAGTGTAGAAATCATCTTCAATCTGCACTAACCAGTAGGATATTCTGTGTTCAGTTCAGTTCAGTTCAATTCAGTCACTAAGTCATGTCCAACTCTGTGCAACCCCATGAATCGCAGCATGCCAGGCCTCCCTGTTCATCACCATTTCTCGGAGTTCACTCAGACTCACGTCCAACCCAAAATAATCATGTTACTTCATCTGAACACATTTTGGGATACTTCAATGCAGTAGACTTTTTTTTTTTTGTATAAAAGATTTTGGACTATGATGAAATTTCTATTTAATTTTATTTGATACATTTTCTCATCATTAGAGCTTTCTAAATTCCTTTATATGTGTATGTATATGTGTCTGTATGTGTACATATATCATATTATATATATATGCTTGGTCATTTCTTTATCCAGAAATTAGTTTATGTTTCTTAGTTGCAGTAAATCAGGCAGCTTTTCATCCTTATCTGCGTTTTGTGTTCATTATAATTGTAGTTAATCCTACCACATTATTGGGTTTTGTATCCTCCTTTACCCACTTAATGTTTAGTTCAGTCGCTCAGTCGTGTCCGACTCTGCGACCCCATGAATCGCAGCACGCCAGGCCTCCCTGTTCATTACCATCTCTCGGAGTTCACTCAGACTCACGTCCATCGAGTCCGTGATGCCATCCAGCCATCTCATCCTATCTATTTCCCATGAAGTGATGGGACCAGATGCCATGATTTTCGTTTTCTGAATGTTGAGCTTTAGGCCAACTTTTTCACTCTCCTCTTTCACTTTCATCAAGAGGCTTTTTAGCTCCTCTTCACTTTCTGCCATAAGGGTGGTGTCATCTGCATATCTGAGGTGATTGATATGTCTCCCAGCAATCTTGATTCCAGCTTGTGTTTCTTCCAGTCCAGCGTTTCTCATGATGTACTCTGCATATAAGTTAAATAAGCAGGGTGACAATATACAGCCTTGACGGACTCCTTTTCCTATTTGGAACCAATCTGTTGTTCCATGTCCAGTTCTAACTGTTGGTTCCTGATCTGCATATAGGTTTCTCAAGAGGCAGGCTAGGTGGTCTAATATTCCCATCTCTTTCAGAATTTTCCCCAGTTTATTGTGATCCACACAGTCAACGGCTTTGGCATAGTCAATAAAGCAGAAATAGATATTTTTCTGGAGCTCTCTTGCTTTTTCCATGATCCAGTGGATGTTGGCAATTTGATCTCTGTAAAATAAAATTGTAAGTGCTTTCAAACTGTCTCTAATGTTATAAGTATGTATCACAACATTGAGATAACTTTTTTAATAGTATTCCTATGACTATCTTGACTATTACCTCTACTAACTACTTGTAATAGTGATAGTTCAGATGCTATATTCTAAGCACCAGGTTTACTATTCATACTATATTAATGATATATAATTATTTTTTTTACACTATGATATTGAGGATAAGTTTTAGTCTTTATAGAATTTTTAATTTTAATTATATATATTATTTTTATGACTTCTTAGAAGGCCTAAAAGATTTCCTGTAGTTTTTAAACATTTGAAATCTATACATGTAGCAAAAATCAAAGGAAAAAAGTCACCTTTATGTTATTGATTTAAGCAAAACGAATGCCTTTTGTGATGTTCTTTGTTTGGAAATAAGTATTAATAACAATTTTGTGTAACAGAATATGTACATTGCACATGCAGAAAATGAGTATGCAAGCATCCTTAACCCCAAAACCCAAGTGTGCCCTACAAACACAGGGATTGGCATAACTTGGAATCAGGTATTTAGCATTTCTATTTCACTTGGCAACCAGAGAAGTCTGATATCAAACTCCTGAGGCTAGTCCATCGCAGAAAGAAGCCGTCAGGGAACTGTGCTACTCGCTATGTCTCTGGAAATTTCTTATTAGTGAAAGCCTCACTGGGACAACTACATAGATGATATATAGTATTTAAAAATTTTTTATAAAATGACTATAAGAAACTTTTATATCTATCTCATATAGAATATCTATTTATAAAGCACAATTTCTTTTTTGAATGGAGAAAACTGAATCATCCTAACTTTGTGAAAGGGCAATGCAGTGTTCTGTTTTAATGATGGCATCAGTCCCCTATCCATACCAGATTTATTCTTCCTTCACCTTAATCATTTTGATGCTTCAGCCAATATTTGTCATTTAAAAGATATTTCTGCTTTATATGAATGTACAGTTGGATGGCATATATTTATCATTCTTCTGTATTTTTTCAGTATTGACCCTCAGATGCAACTTTGTGCTTTACCTGTGCTTCCTGCAAATTGTATTGGAATATTCCCCAATCACCTACCTGGCTGTTGCTTTAGATCTCTGTATTTGGTAAAATACTCCGAATAAAAAATATATTCAAATGTGAGAACAGTCTAAAATATTCATTCATTCAGCTAGTCACTCCTTCATTTAATCATTTAAATTATTTCTTATATACTGCCCTAGAATAGCAATTAACCCCCCTAGAAAAACAATTATCATGCAAAACATGACCCTGGACATTAAAGAGATTGCAGTTTGTTCTAGGAAAACAATGGTAATGAAGCAACCTATGGCATCATGAAAGTTATGATGGATTAAAATAATGGACACTTGTCATTTCTTTCACCAGGGGATCTTCCTGAACCAGGAATGGAACCAGGGTCTGCTACATTGCAGGCAGACACTTTACCATCTGAGCCCCAGGGAAGCCATTTTCATGAATATAACACTTTGACATACTGCCAGCTGAAAATGACTTACCTTTGAAAACACAGAGTGAATATAATTAAAACAGAATGATAATAATAATGTGAGAAAACATCTAGTGAAATTATTCTTGCCATTGCTGAAGCATGGGCTGCCATGGTTGCCGATATAGGGTTAAAAATGGGTCAAAACTAGTTTTTGTTTTGTTTGGTGGAGGAGAAACAGGAGTTTCAGAATATTGAAATTATTCTGTAGGTATCTTTTTAAAATAAGAATTGACCTTGCCCAAAGTTTTAAATTTGGGAAAGGAGAAGAAAAGGAGTTTCAAAACATTGAAATGATTCTGTAAGAATCTTTTTAAAATAATAATTGACCTTTCCCAAAGTTTTAAATTTAACTAATGTTCAAATACAAGCACTTTGATTAGTTAAATCAATGTATTTCTGTGTCTGTTTTGAAATATTCTCTTGAAAGAATTGTAAGACTATTCTCTTGAAAGATAACTTCTTGATTTTTCTGATGATCCTTGTTCCTTAACATACTTGACTCTCAGATCAGAGTATCTGCATTTGCTGACATATATTATCTGTTATTCAAGGTCTCCTCCACCAAACAAAACAAAAACTAGTTTTGACCCATTTTTAACCCTATATCTGCAACCATGGCAGCCCATGCTTCAGCAAAGACAGAAATAATTTCACTAGATGTTTTCTCACATTATTATTAATTATCATTCTGTTTCTTTCTACTGTTTTAATTATATTCACTCTGTGTTTTCCAAGGTAAGTCATTTTCAGCTGGCAGTATGTCAAAGTGTTATACTCATGAAAATGGCTTCCCTGGGGCTCAGATGGTAAAGTGTCTGCCTGCAATGCGGCAGACCCTGGTTCCATTCCTGGTTCAGGAAGATCCCCTGGTGATGGAAATGGCAACCCACTCCAGTACTCTTGCCTGGAAAATTCCATGGATGGAGAAACCTGATAGGCTATTGTCCATGGGGTCTCAAAGAGTCAGACATGACTGAATGACTTCACTTCGTATTAATAAATGATACAAATGTATACAAAGTGAGTGCACATCCCAATAATAATTTATATAATTAAATGGCATTTTGCAAAGAAAATTCTATGCTATCACATACAAAGAATAAATTTTAAATATTCATATGTTAACTGAGATAGTGTTAGGAATACAAGAAATAAGAACTTTCACATAAGAAAAATATCTGTGCTGATTTTATTGGCTTATAATGCAGTTTGATATCTGCTTTAAAAATCTGCTAGTTCTTTAAAATATGTAATATAAATATATAAAGATAATGACTGTTTTTCACATTGATTATATTTGAAATATATGTGTATGTCACACATACACACCATACATACATAGTGTTTTCTACAAGATAAGCTTTGTGGTATTATACAAAATGTGTTTCAGTACTTAAAATATTCTCACTAGCAGTTCTAGACTCCTGGGGAACCAGGATAGGACAGCGTAGAAATAATGATAAAGGGAATTTCTAAAAACTTGTGGGATTTATTATCTGTCAAAGAAAAAAATCTCTGGAGAGAGCAATTTGACTTCTCAAGCTTTTCCCAGTTGAGCACAAATTGCATAAAATAGTTCTTTCCAACTGACCTGTAAGAAACACTTTTAATATGTGTTTTGGGGTTTAATAGTCTATATGATATTCATAACAAATAAAATGTATTTCTGAAAGGTCAAAAATAATCTAATGTTTATATGCCATGAAATTCATTTTTAAAATCAGAAACAAAAGAGGCTATATGCAAAAGTATTATGAGAGATTAGCTTGAAGGTCTTAAAATAGTTAACTAGAGAATGATTTTAAAATCAGAGAAATTCAATCCAAAGGGTTTTCAGAATAATTCATTGTAATTATGTCATAGGAATTATGCATTAGAAAAATATATATACAAAGTTAGTGGAGGTGATGAAATTCCAGTTGAGCTGTTTCAAATCCTGAAAGATGATGCTGTGAAAGTGCTGCACTCAATCTGCCAGCAAATTTGGAAAACTCAGCAGTGGCCACAGGACTGGAAAAGGTCAGTTTTCATTCCAATCTCAAAGAAAGCCAATGCCAAAGAATGCTCAAACTACTGCACAGTTGTACTCATCTCACATGCTAGTAAAGTAATGCTCAAAATCCTCCAAGCCAGGCTTCAGCAATACGTGAACCGTGAACTCCCTGATGTTCAAGCTGGCTTTAGAAAAGGCAGAGGAACCAGAGATCAAATTGCCAACATCCGCTGGATCATGGAAAAAGCAAGAGAGTTCCAGAAAA
>SJYT01012403.1:629772-642001 GCA_006410635.1 Cephalophus harveyi
TGTTGGATACAGCTCTTGAGAGTCCCTTGGACTGCAAGGAGATCCAACCAGTCCATTCTGAAGGAGATCAGCCCTGGGATTTCTTTGGAAGGAATGATGCTAAAGCTGAAACTCCAGTACTTTGGCCACCGCACACGATGTGTTGACTCATTGGAAAAGACTCTGATGCTGGGAGGGATTGGGGGCAGGAGGAGAAGGGGATGACCGAGGATG
This sequence comes from Cephalophus harveyi, assembly GCA_006410635.1. Lineage (NCBI taxonomy): Eukaryota > Metazoa > Chordata > Mammalia > Artiodactyla > Bovidae > Cephalophus > Cephalophus harveyi. The sequence goes on from SJYT01012403.1 coordinate 629,986, forward strand.
AGATGGCTGGATGGCATCACGGACTCGATGGACGTGAGTCTGAGTGAACTCCGTGAGACGGTGATGGACAGGGAGGCCTGGCATGCTGTGATTCATGGGGTCACAAAGAGTCGGACATGACTGAGTGACTGAACTGTACTGAACACATATATACATACATCAGCCAGTGATGCTGTGATACCATCCAGCCATCTCATCCTCAGTCGTCCCCTTCTCCTCCTGCCCCCTATACATACATACATTATATATATGCATACATGCAATTATATATGTACATATATATATACACACACACCTGCAGCTGCTAAATCACTTCAGTTGTCTCCGACTCTGTGCGACCCCATAGATGGCAGCCCAGCAGGCTCCCCTATCCCTGGGATTCTCCAGGCAAGAACACTGGAGTGGGTTGCCATTTCCTTCTCCAGTGCATGAAAGTGAAAAGTGAAAGTGAAGTTGCTTAGTGGTGTCTGACCCTTAGCGACCCCATGGACTGCAGCCTACCAGGCTTCTCCGTCTATGGGATTTTCCAGACGAGAGTCCCTGAGTGGGTCATTATTCCCTTCTCCAGGGTGTCTTCCCAATCCAGAGGTCAAACCAAGGTCTCCTCCGTTGCAGGCATATTCTTTACTGTCTGGGTCACCAGGGAAGCCATCCCAAGTGAAGGACAATGTGAATGAATGTTCAAACTATCACACAATTGCATTCATTACACATGCCAACAAGAAAGCTGAGAATCCTGTAAGCTAGGATTTTCAACAGTATGTGAAGCAAAAGTTCTAGATGTACAAGCTGGATTTAGAAGAGGCAGAGGAACCAGAAATCAGATTGCCAACATCTGTTGGATCATAGAAAATGCATGAGAATTTAAGAAAAACACCTACTTCTGCTTCATTGACTATGTTTAAGCCTTTGACTGTTGGATCACAACAATCTGTGAAATAGGATGGACTGGTTTGATCTCCTTGCAGTCCAAGGGACTCTCAAGAATCCTCTCAAACACCACAGTTCAAAAGCATCAATTTTTTGGCTCTCGGCCTTCTTTATAGTCCAACTCTCACATTCATACATGACTAATGATAAAACCATAGCCTTGACTAGACAGACTTTTATTCACAAAGTAATCTCTCTGCTTTTTACTATGCTGTCTACATTGGTCATAACTTTCCTTCCCAGGAGTAAGCATCTTTTAGTTTCATGGCTACAATCACCATCTGCAGTGATTTTGGAGTCCCCCAAAATAAAGTAAGCCACTGTTTTCCCATCTATTTGCCATGAAATGATGGGACCAGATGCCATGAAATGATGGGACCAGGTGCCATGATCTTAGTTTTCTGAATGTTGAGCTTTAACTCAACTTTTTCACTCTCCTCTTTCACTTTTATCAAGAAGCTCTTTAGTTCTTCATTTTCTGCCATAATAGTGGTGTCATCTGCGTATCTGAGGTTTTTTATATTTCTCCTGGCAATCTTGATTCCAGCTTGTGCTTCCTTCAGCCCAGCATTTCTCATAATGTAAACTCTGCATAAAATTTCAATAAGCAGGGTAACAATATACAGCCTTGACGTAATCCTTTTCCTATTTGGAACCAGTCTGTTGTTCCATGTCCAGTTCTAACTGTTGCTTCCTGACCTGCATATAGGTTTCTCAAGAGGTGGTCTGGTATTCCCATCTCTTTCAGAATTTTCCACAGTTTATTGTGATCCACACAGTCAAAGGCTTTGGCATAGTCAGTAAAGCAGAAATAGATGTTTTTCTGGAACTCTCTTGCTTTTTCCATGATCCAGCAAATGTTGGCAATTTGATCTCTGGTTCCTCTCCTTTTTTTAAAACCAGCTTGAACATCTGGAAGTTCATGATTCACATATTGCTGAAGCCTGGTTTGGAGAATTTTGAACATCACTTTACTAGCATGTGAGATGAGTGCAATTGTGTGGTAGTTTGAGCATTCTTTCGTATTCACTTTCTTTGAAATTGGAATGAAAACTGACCTTTTCCAGTCCTGTGGCCACTGCTGAATTTTCCAAATTTGCTGACATATAGAGTGCACTTTTACAGCATCATCTTTTAGGATTTGAAAGAATTCAACTGGAATTCCATCACCTCCACTTAGTTTGTTCGTAGTGATGCTTCCTAAGGCCTACTTGACTTCACATAACAGAATGTCTGGCTTATACTACAGCCACATAATTAAAAGATGGTTGTTCCTTGGGAGAAAAACTATGACAAACCTAGACACTGTATTAAAATGTAGAGATATCATTTTGCCAGCAAATCTGGATATGGTTGAAGCTATGGATTTTCCAGTAGGCATGTACAGATGTGAGAGTTGGACCATAAAGAAACTTGAGTGCTGAACAATTGATACTTTCAAACTGTGGTGTTGGAGGAGACTCTTGAGAGTCCCTTGCACTCAAGGAGATGAAACCAGTCATTTCTAAAGAAAGTCAACCCTGAATATTCATAGGAAATACTATCGCTGAGGCTGAAGCTCCAATACTTTGACCACCTGATGGGAAAGCTGACTCATTGGAGAAGATCCTGATGCTGGGAAAGACTGAAGGCAGGAAGAGAAGGGGGTGACTGAGGATGAGATGGCATCATCAACTCAATGGACATGAGTTTGAACAAATGTGGGGAGATAAGTGAAGGACAGATAACCCTGGCATACTGCAGTCCATGGGTTCACAAAGAGTCTGACATGACTGAATGACTGAACAACAACAGTTTGCATATTGAAGTTGTTGATATTTCTCCCAGCGTTCTTGATTCCAGATTGTGTTTCATCCAGCCCTGCATGATATATCTGCAAATAAGTGTTATAGAACAGAATTTTTATTTTTTTCTTTTCCTCTGTGAAAGGGGGGAAAAAAAGGAAAGAAATCTTTATAAGGAATCCTCTTTATGTCCTATCACTCTATTGCTGCCCCAAAGCAAAGAGGTGTCAAAAGAATTTTTCCTCATGAATAAAATTATATCCTTTAAGAAGATAACCTGTCTTTATTTATCAATGTCTTTTACAAGCTAGGGTAATCAAAGTATAAGTTTTGCCATTGATTACTATGATTATTTTAGAGTGTGTGTTTGTGGAAAATCAAATGCCTACAATTTTTGTGAATTGTTTCATAGATGACTGGTGTGTGGATGTTTTGACTTGTGCAATATGATGAAATTACAATATTTCAGTTCTGAACATAGTTTTACATAAAAGGACTAGTAGGTTCCATAATGGTCTGTAGGAGCCCTAAATCTCCTCTTAGATGTATAATTACCTTGTTGGAAAGATGATATGGAAAGGTTCTGAGACTGCAAGAAGTGGGAGGGAGGCCCACATGAACCCAGACTTATAGCTATATGTATGAAGGCTTTAACCTTGTGAATGAGACCATCTAGGCTTGCCTCCAATTCTGGCAAGCTACATGATTAATATATCTAATACACCATAACCAACAGTACATTGAACAAGAGTTACCCTACCAAAACCTAGTCTGATTCTTACCTTCCTAAATGGTGAAATATAATAAAATGGTTGTTTATGCATCTAATTTTTGTTAATATTTACTAATGCAGCAGTAAATTATAAAAATTCATTCCTTGCTGTTCCTATCAAGTTTGCTGTTTTGTTAGGAAGGCTCATGAGGCATTTCCTGTAAATAAGCCCACACTCCGGAGAAGGCAATGGCAACCCACTCCAGTACTCTTGCCTGGAAAATCCCATGGGCAGAGGAGCCTGGTAGGCTGCAGTTCATGGGGTCTCGAAGAGTCGGGCACGACTGAGCAACTTCACTTTCACTTTTTACTTTCATGCATTGGAGAAGGAAATGGCAACCCACTCCAGTGTTCTTGCCTGGAGAATCCCAGGGACAGAGGAGCCTAGTGGGCTGCTGTCTATGGGGTCGCAGAGAGTCGGACATGACTGAAGCGACTTAGCCGTAGCAGTAGCAGCAAGCCCACACTCTTATGACAATGAGCTGATAGAATGAGCGGTCAAGGAGAAAGATATTCTGTAAGTTAATAGCTCAAGATTAGTCTGAATATGCATTGTGGATCTGGTGAAATAAGTGCAAGTGTGGACCATTTATGCTTTGGTCTCAATGTGTGAGACTCAGGCCAAAACACAACCACCTGAATTATTATAACATGGCAGTTTTCTATAGCTGTAATGATTAATATTATCTCATGGCCTAGTGATAGTATTTCCCCAGAAGCTGGATCACGTTGCTTCCCTAGTGACCAAGTAGCTGGCCATAGGTGTCTTTAGGGACATATTTGTAGTACATATTTGTGACCATGTTAACAGTGATCACACTGTTAACCATTTACCACTTCATCTCTGAACTTGACACTTAAATGCAGTGAACTACTGGAACTTAGTTGGCATCAGTGATTGTAGTTCACAGGAATCAGGAAAATGTTTTGAGTTGTATATATATTTTTTCCAAATAGAAAACAGAAAAAAAAAAGTGAAATAAAGATTGAGAAAGCCAATCTAAATGCTTATCAAAAAAGGACATTTGCACTTTAATTAGTGACATTCCTAATTTTTTTAGAACATTTTCACTAAAGCCTGTGGCTTTTCAATTTGCAATTTATGTTCCATTCCTGAAAATTAGACTGTGTCACTTACTAACTCACATAAGTTTATGTTTCCAGTTGTTTTGTGGCTTTGATCTCTACAATTCTAACAGAAATTTTTCACAAAGTAAATGTACATACCTATCTTAGAATGTTTTTAAATAAGGAACAATTGAAGTTAACCAAGTCCTCTGCTGTGTTTTTCTACTTTTGAAAACTTCTCAATATTAGAAAATTGTCACTCCTTACATATCCCTGTTGCCCAATTTTAGACAGATTTTCACTCCAACATCCATCATATTTTCAATTTAATAAATTTCTATACTTATTGATTGCCATACTATGCAATGACAAAGTCTTCTGGTAATTTATTTTATCATATGTATATATATCAATAACCATTCATTTTTACTCAAATACTTTTAAAATCTAAAATAAAATAAAATAATTATTTTCTCCACCTTAATATATTTGACTCATTTTTACAACCTAAAATTTACAAAACCAATAATTGCCCACACTCTGTCAAGTAGCTTTTGTTATGAAAATTGACACATTCTTCCTGTGTTACAAAGAAAAGATATTTGTATGAAGACTACTAGATATATATTTTATGGGAAAATTCATTGGTTTACAGTCAGAAACACTGAGTTACTAGCTGTCTTTGACAACTTTGGAATCATAACCATTATATTTGTTAGTTGCTTCAGAAGTAAAATAAAATACTTTGATTTGAATAACTAAATGAATTTTTTAATTTATTCTGATTCTAAATTTAGATAATGAGTATGCATATGGATTTCTGCAATGTGGTATATTTTAAGCCAAAAATTCAACAGTTATAAATGTTTATTTTAGATTTTATGCTTCATCTTGCAACAAATCTGAAGGGACACAGTTAAAGAATATTTATTCTATTCATGAATCTCTTAATTCAGCTTCTTAAAAGTCTGCATGCTTAATTTCATCAATCAGACATTACGAATAAAATGAAAGCCAACACTCTAGAAAATTTTACTTCCCAGGTGGTGTTAGGATGTACTGTACTGGAAGTAATATGAATTACTTATTTAAGAACCATTCAATAGGACAATGTATTTCTCAAAGAATATTAAATTTAAGCAATTTCTTATATATATAGTTTACAATGTGATATATATGATTAATTTTCAAGACAAAATACAATGTATAAAGAAAAATACAAATATCAATAGACATTCTGAATTATAATCTGTGTGAAAAAACAGTAATCCACTATAAAGAGTGGATAAGGAAAAAACAGTGAACTACTAATAGAGTGGAGAAGGAAATAGCAACCCACTCCAGTATTCTTGCCTGAAGAATCCCATGGACAGAGGAGCCTGGTGGGTTACAGGCCGTGGGTTGCAGAGTTAGACACAACTGAAGTGACTTTAGCATGTACTAAAAAGAGATAAAACCATTTTAATGTAAGACACCATTAGAAATATTTAATGTATAATTATACTTACATAAGTGAAGAGACAAAAATAAGCTTTTTAGGTTTCTGTAGCAATCTTTTGTGGCAAAGAAAAGAACTTCTGGAATTAACAAGATAATTACCTAAGAGAAGCCAGTTTTTACTTTGAGTATGCTAACAAATACAAACAGCTATCTAATTTAATCAGTATTGGAACACAAAAAAATTTATGTAACTCATGAAAAAGTAAAATAATATTTATGTTTTTTTACCGTAAAGTTTTACTGGTATCAATTTTCACTACATCAACAAAGCAACCACATGTAGTTGTTGCAAACAATGATCTGTTACATATAATATGCTTTTGGAAATATCATACCACTGAGGACTTCTTAAAAACTCGAACTGATGATTAATATAGTACTGGAACTATATCTCGGTTCTGGAAGTGGAAAAAAAAAAAATTCATTCCGTAGTTTGCTTCCTTCTTCATCTGTGGCTCATTGACTGATTTCAAAATTTACTTTTTAGGTTCCACGGATGAATGTTCAAGCACATCTCTCAAGAAGTGACACATTCAATATTGGATTTGTGGTCATTTTATGGAAGGATGGATAGTATGAAATAGTATATTCATCTTACTTCTTCAGTGCTCAAACACTAGTTTAGTCTTTTATCTATTAGCTAGTGAATTTTAAGTGAAACACTACATCACAAATCTGTAGGTCCTGACAGATAACTTTATGTTAAGCAAACATTGACTATGACTATTTAGAATGCACTTCAGTTTACAGATTCTGGTAATATAGACTGTATTTTCAGTTTCTAAATTCTTTATCACATGATATAGAAAGCAAGTGCCATTTTTAACTACTTATGTATATCATTATATACATATGCTAAACATGTATTTGTAAAAACACAAATAGTATACACTTATATTTATAAATAAGTGAAAGTCACTCAGTCATATCCAACTCTTTGTGAACCCCATGGACCATACAGTCCATGGAATTTTCCAGGCCAGAATACTGGAGTGGGCAGCCTTTTCCTTCTCCAGGGGATCTTTCCAACCCAGGGATCAAACCCAGGTCTTCCACATTGCAGGCAGATTCTTTACCAGATGAGCCACAAGGGAAACCCATTCCATATGGATTTATAAATACATATGGAATAAATGTGAGATTTATTGTGTGTGTTTCTTTTGTTTCAAAGAATACTTTTATCAAATAATGACTGAAATTTGTTGAGCTATTAAGATATGCACTGTTTGTCATAGTAGTACAAGTTAATGCCCTGACCACTAATGCCAAAGAAGCTGAACAGTTCTATGAAGACCTAACACCAAAAAAGATGTCATTTTTATCATAGGGGACTGTAATGAAAAAGTACAAAATCAAGAGATAACTGGAGTAACAAGCAAATTTGAAGTACCAAATGAAGCAGGACAAAGGCTAATAGAGTTTTGCCAAGAGAATGCAGAGGTCATAGCAAATACCCTCTTTCAACAACACAAGAAAAGACTCTACACGTGGACATCACCAGATGGTAAATACCGAAATCAGATTGATTATATTATTTGTGGCCAAAGATGGAGAACTCTATACAGTCAGCAAAAAGAAGACCTGGAGCTGACTGTGGCTCAGATCATGAGCTCTTTATAAAAAAATTTTGAATTAAATTGAAGAAAGTAGAGAAAACTACTAGGCCATTCAGGTCTGACCTAAATCAAATCCCTTATAATTATACATTGGAAATGACAAGGAGATTCAAGGGATTACATCTTATAGAATGCCTGAAGAACTATGGACAGAGGTACATAACATTGTACAGGAGGCTGTGACTAAAACCATCCCCCCAAAAAAGAAATGAAACAAGGAAAATCGTTGTCTGAGAGAAATAGCTGAATAAAATGTGTAGCAAAAGGCAAAGGAATAAGGAAAAGATATGCCCAACTGAATGTAGAGTTCCAGAAAAATAGCAAGGAGAGATTTAAAAAAAAAAAAGCCTTCTTAAGTGAACAATGCAAAGAAATAGAGGAAAACAATAGAATGGGAAAGACTAGATCTCTCTGAGATCTCTCTGAGTTCTCTCCCAGGGTTCCCACATAATTCAGTCAGTAAAGAATCTACCTCCAATGCAGGACACCTGGGTTCCATTCCTGGGTTATGAAGATCCCCTGGAGAAGGAAATGGCAACCCACTCCAGTATTCTTGCCTGGAGAATCTCACTGACAGAGGTTCAAGAAAATTGAGATACTAAGGGATCATTTCATGCAAAGGTGGGCACAATAAAGGACAGAAATGGTAAGGACCTAACAGGAACAGAAGAAGTTAAGAAGAGGTGACAAGAATACACAGAACAACTGTACAAAAAAAGATCTTAATGACTCAGATAACCACAATGGTGTGGTCACTCCCTTTGATCCAAACATCTTGGAGTGTGAAGTCAAGGGGGCCTTAGGAAGCATTATGGCAAACAAAGCTTGTGGAGGTTTAGAATCCTTAAAGATGATGATTTGAAAGTGCTGCACTCAATATGCCACCAAATTTGGAATGACCACAGGACTGGAAAAGGTCAGTTTTCACTCCAATTCCAAAGAAAATCAGTGTTAAAGAATGTTCAAGCTACCACATAATCATGCTCATTTCACAGGCTAGCAAGGTAATGCTTAAAAACCTTCAAGCTAGGCTTCAGCAGTAAGTGAACCAAGAAATTCTAGAATGTACATGCTGGATTTAGAAAAGACAGAGGAGCCAGAGACCAAATTGCCAACAATCATTGAATCATAGAAAAAGCAAAGGAATACCAGACAAAACAGCTGCTTCATTGAGTACACTGAACCTTTGATGATGTGAGGGTGTTAAATGCTCAGTCCTGTCCGAATCTTTATGACCCATGTACTGTAGTTCACTAGGCTCCTTTGTCCATGGAATTTTCCAGGCAAGAACACTGGAGTAGGTTGCCATTTCTTTCTCAATGGGATCTTCCCAACCTAGGGATTGAACCCGGGTCTCCCATATTACAGGCTGATTCTTTAACGTTTGAGCCCCCAGAGAAATCATCAAATTCACATTTGATGATGTGGATCACAATTGTGGAAAATTCTTAAAGAGATAGGAATACCAGACCACCTTATCTGCCTCCTGAGAAGCCTGTATGCAGGTAAAGAAGCAACAGTTAGCACCCGACATGGAACAATGGACTAGTTCAAAATTAGGAAAGGAGTACACCAAGGCTGCATATTGCCACCTTGTCACCTTATTTATCTTCTATGCAGAGTGCATCATGCAAAATGCTGGGCTGGGATGAAGGACAAGCTGGAATGAAGTTTGCATGGAGAAATATCAATAATGCCAGATATACAGATGACACCACCCTTATGGCAGAAAGCGAAGAGGAGCTAAAGTGCCTCCTCATGAAAGTGAAAGAGGAGAGTGAAAAAGCTGGCTTCAAACACAGCATTCAAAAAACGAAGATCATGGCATTCGGTCCTATCACTTCATGGCAAATAGATGGGGAAACAATGGAAATAGTGACAGTCTTTATTTTCTTGGGCTCCAAAATCATTGTGGCCCTTTCCTGCATCCATGAAATTAAAAGACACATTCTCCTTAGAAGAAGAGCTATGATATAGACAGCATATTAAAACACAGAGACATCACTTTGCTGACAAAGGTCCATGTAGTCGAAGCTATGGTTTTCTGGTGGTCATGTATGGATGTCAGAGTTGAACTATAAAAAAAAGCTGAGCCCTGAAAAATTGATGCTTTTGAACTGTGGTGCTGAATAATACTCTTGAGAGTCCTGTGGACAGCAAGGAAATCAAACCAGTCAATCCTAAAGGAAATCAACCCTGAATATTCGTTGGAAAGACTGATGCTGAAGTTGAAGCTCTAATACTTTGTCCACCTGATGCAAAGAGCTGACTCACTGGAAAAAAACCCTGATGCTGGGAAATCTTGTGGGTAGGAGAAGAGGGCAACAGAAGATGTGATGGTTGAATGGCATGATCAGCTCAATGGATGTGATTTTGAGCAAACTCGGAGATAGAGAAGGACAAGGAAGCCTGGCTTCCTGCAGTCCCTGGGGTGAGACATGATTGAGTGACTGAACAACAAAATCAGGTTGATTATATGATAAAAATCATTAAATTGGATAAGAAATCAACACTGGATACTATATTGCCTAGAAGATATACACTATTTTAAAGTACAAAATGGTTGAGATAAATATGCAAGTTGTAAGCATAAATTCTCTCAGTTATTCTTTACCTTAAACTATATTTATTTTACTCTCATTTTTTTATAGTGTTCCAGGATTCAAGTAGGTCACGAGTACAATGTATTCAGATCCTGTTATCTGTCATACAATGTACATTATGCTTTTCAATAGACAAAGAGCAGCAAATATTTTTTCACATTCTTTGCCTTTTTTTTTGTCAAATTCAATTATCTGTAATTTTTCTCCTATTCTTTTAAATTTTAACACTCTATTTTGGACATGGTAGCAACGATAATGAATTGAGCTTCCATATAACCACTATAAATGGTTCCTTTAAATTTGTTCCCATGTGCTATATAGTGTAGTAGTGAAAGTCACTCAGTTGTGTCCGACTATTTGCGACCCCATGGAATACAGAGTCCAAGGAATTTTTCAGGCCAGAATATTGGAGCGGGTAGCCTTTCCCTTCTCCAGGGGTATTCCAAACCCAAGGATCAAACCCAGGTCTCCCGCATTGCAGGTAGATTCTTTACCAGCTGAGACACAAGAGAAGCCCAAGAATACAGAAGTGGGTAGCCTATCCCTTCTCCGGCAGATCTTCCTGACCCAGGTGTTGAACTGGGTTTCCTGCATTGCAGGTGGATTCTTTACTAGCTGAGCTATGAAGGAGGTCCTATTTGGTATACTATTATTAAAAACAAGCAAACAACAACAAGGAAACAAGCTGTGCACTAGGCTCAATTAGTTGCTATAGGTGAGTGCTGTAAAATTTTATGGGTTTCCTTTTGGCTTGTTGTATGTGGGAGTATGTTGTGAGGGAGTGAAAACCGGTGAGTATAGGGTTTAAATTTGGAGGTGACACTTTTTTTTTTTTGCTTATCTCTGAGCTGGTGTACAGAAGTCACTAAGTTAATAATGAAATTAAGATCAAAATTTAAGTGAGAGAGTATACTGAAGCTATTTTATGAGATATTTTGCTGAAAAATTTTTGATTCGAACAGAGCAATCATATGAAATATATACAATAAAAATTTAGAGGTAACATATTAACTATGAGGTAATGTTGCTAGTTATATTTTAAAGTCCACGTGTTTAAGCAATGTGGAAAACATTTTGAAGCTGTAACAAAAACACAGCAAAACACTGAACTTGTTTATCAGAACTGGACTTGAAATTGTTCAAAACACTGGATTATTTTTCTCATTTTTAAACTGAAGCAGAGTCCTTAGTGATTAAATGAACCAGACCGAAATTGTTCTCAGATATTAGAAGTCTTTGTAACTTCTGTAGTGGTCAGATAGACAAAATACAATTCCTGATAGAGTGGCTAAGTGACAGAAGCCACCTTTTATCCATTACTTAATCAGAGAATACCCAGTGAATGACAGTTTTTGCAATCCTGAACCTACATTGTTATTTTAAAAATGAAGAATGACTTATAAAGTTCTTAGCAGTAATGATGCTTGTCCCAACAAATGAGAAGGAGCTAAGCAGCTGCAAGATGCTCTGTTTGATGAGAAGGATTATGATTAAAGAAAGAGCACACCAGGGCTCTTATAAACCAGATAGGGGAATTACGTGGACTATATAAAATAATGGAGTGTTAGCCATCATAAAACCCTTCCTACATGATATATTGAGACTTTGAGGAGTTACTAAAATCGTTATACACACAGTACATTTCAAGTTAAATACTATTCCAAATTGAGTTTTACTTTCTGGATCAAAAAAAGAAAAGAAAACATTACACAGTAATGAGATATTTGAAAACATAAATGAAAA
>SJYT01012403.1:642571-665659 GCA_006410635.1 Cephalophus harveyi
CCATTTTTCTTCACTTTTTAGGAAATATGACAAAAATTTTATACAATAGTTCCTAAAATTTAATAAAGAGTCAGACTTCTGTATATGTAGATAGAGATTATATGTGTGAGATTAAAATTGGAATATGAACATTCCATATGATAGCATTACCATGATTTTTAGGAAAACAAATGTTCAGTTTAACTCATGTTGTTTTTTGTTACATCATGTATTGCATTTATATTTCACAAATAATTGTAGTGTTGTAGCTTATTCAGTTTTAAAGCTAGTTCTCTCTTCAGGTTCTAGCTACTTTTTTTTTTTTAAATGAGTAAAGATTAAAAATGTACTTGTTATATTTTTTCACTCACCATATTCCTGAAGGCCTTTCTCTATTGATTGTCAATATGATAACCCCTTAAATTTGTTGAGAGAATTTGTCTTTAAAAATCGAATGTGATGGTGGTGAAAAATCAGTCAGTTCAGTTCAGTCACTCATTTGTGTTCGACTCCTTGCGACCCCATGTCCATCACCAACTCCCAGAGTTCACCCAAATCTATGTCAATCGGGTAGGTGATGCCATCCAACCATCTCATCCTCTGTGGTTCCCTTCTCCTCCTGCCCTCAATCTTTCCTGGTATCAGGGTCTTTTCCAGTGAGTCAGCTCTTCACAGCAGGTGGCCAAAGTATTGGAGTTTCAGCTTCAACTTCAGTCCTTCCAACGAACACCTAGGACTGATCTCCTTTAGGATGGACTGGTTGGATCTCCTTGCAGTCCAAGGGACTCTCAAGAGTCTTCTCCAACGCCACAGTTCAAAAGCATCAATTTTTCGGTGCTCAGCCTTCTTTACAATCCAACTCTCACATCCATATATGACCACTGGAAAAAAACATACTATTGACTAGACAGACCTTTGTTGGCAAAGTAATGTCTCTGCTTTTTACTATGCTGTCTAAGTTGGTCATAACTTTCCTTCCAAAGAGTAAGCATTTTTTAATTTCATGGCTGCAATCACCATCTGCAGTGATTTTGGAGACCCCCCCCCCAAAAAAAAAAGTCTGACACTGTTTCTATTGTTTCTCCATCTATTTGCCATGAAGTGATGGGACCAGATGCCATGATATTAGTTTTCTGAATGTTGAGCTTTAAGTCAGCTTTTTCACTCTCTTCTTTCACTTTCATCAAGAGTCTCTTTAGTTCTTCATTTTCTGGCATAAGGGTGGTGTCATCTGCATATCTGAGGTTATTGATGTTTCTCCTTGCAATCTTGATTCCAGTTTGTGCCCCTTCCAGCCCAGCGTTTCTCATGATATACTCTGCATAGAAGTTAAATAAGCAGGGTGACAATACACAGCCTTAATGTACTCCTTTTCCTATTTGGAACCAGTCTGTTGTTCCATGTCCAGTTCTAACTATTGCTTCCTGACCTGCATATAGGTTTCTCAAGAGGCAGGTCAGGTGGTCTGGTATTCCCATCTCTTTCAGAATTTTCCACAGTTTATTGTGATCCATACAGTCAAAGGCTTTGGCATAGTCAATAAAGTAGAAATAGATGTTTTTCTGGGAATCTCTTGCTTTTTCCATTATCCAGGGGATGTTGGCAATTTGATCTCTGGTTTCTCTGCCTTTTCTAAAACCAGCTTCAACATCTGGAAGTTCACAATTTACGTATTGCTGAAGGGTGGCTTGGAGAATTTTGAGCATTACTTTACTAGCGTGTGAGACAAGTGCAATTGTGCAGTAGTTTGAGCATTCTTTGGCATTTCCTTTCTTTGGGAATGGAATGAAAACTGACTTTTTCCAGTCCTGTGGCCACTGCTGAGTTTTCCAAATTTGCTGGCATATGGAGTGCAGCGCTTTCACAGCATCATCTTTCAGTATTTGACATAGCTCAACTGGTATTCGAATATGTCAATCCAATTTAGGGCAGTACTTGTAATGCTGTCTTTATACTAGTTTTGAAGGTAATAATTGTTCATCACACATGGTGATAGCAAAGGAAAATGGGAGTAGCACATCTGATCTTCTAAGGTGAATTTGTTGACTATAGTGACTCAAATCAGGTCTGGATCACAATTCCTGACAGCTAGGGTTTTTGCAGCCATGAAATTAAAAGACACTTGCTTCTTGGAAGAAAAGTTATTATCAACCTAGACAGCATAAAAAAAAAAGCAAAGACACTACTTTGCCAACAAAGGTCTGTCTAGTCAAAGCTATGATTTTTCCAGTAGTCATGTATGGATGCACCAGAGAATTGATGTTTTTTAACCGTGATGTTGGAGAAAACTCTTGAGAGTCCCTTTCACTGCAAGCAGATTTAACCAGTCCATTGTAAAGGAAATCAGTCCTGAATATTCTTTGGAAGGACTGATGCTAAAGTGAAACTCCAGTACTTTTCACCTAATGCAAAGAGCTGACTCATTTGAAAAGACACTGATGCTGGGAGAGATTGAAAGCTGAAGGAGAAGGGGATGACAGAGGATGAGATGGTTGGATGGCATCACCAACGCAATGGACATGAGTTTGACTAATCTCTGGGAATTGGTGTTGGACAAGGAGGCCTGGTGTGCTGCATCCATGGTGCTGCAAAGAGTCAGACATGACTGAAAAACTGAACTGAACTGAGGGTTTTCTAATATCTTTCTGAAATGCCAAATGCAACAAGGCTATATTTTGAGATACATTTTTATTTTCTCAGAGGAATATGTTAACAGTCTAAGTCAAGACAAAAGCACTGAGTTTCAATGAATATCTCCAATAGGAAAAAAAAAGAAAAAGTATATATATATAATATATATACACACATAGAGAGAGGATTATATTCCCTAACATTCAGCTGCTGATTAAAGAAGTTCCTAAACATTTAAAAGTATCCAAAACATATTTAAAATATTTGTGATTTTGCTTAAATCTTGAATATATTTCATAGGTGCTCTTCAAGAGTATCAATGTCGTAGGCTTATTTGATTTTCAGTAAAGAGAAATTTGAATATACCAGAGGCAATTGACATAGAAGATCAGATTTGGTAAAATTCTGACTGACTCTGACCAGTAGGAAAAAAACATGCCTTAATCTCTTCAACCAAGAACCCCACTTTCCTGAAGCTTGTTGCAATTAAATGACATCTCTTATTTATGCAGAATGTGTAAAAAGGTTTAGATACCTTTCTTTGTTCAAGGCTGCTTATCATTTAGGAACAAAATTGAAATGCTTTGATACACCAAGGCAGGATTAGCCCTTCCACTGTTTACATGTAAAGATAGACATGATCACTTATTCTATGATAAAGGACTGACAGGACAGAGCTTCTTTGGTAAGCAACCTGTGTAGTCTTTGAGGGATGAATGTATGCTAAGATTGCAGTGAAAGGAAAGCAGTAACTCTCAATGTGTCAGAAAGGAAAAAAAAATGTTTCAAAAAATTAACAATTAGAAATTTTTGAAATGCATAGGTGATTAGCAAATTTAACACTTTAATGTATGTCTAATTATGGGTTCACATATTTTTAAATAAATTTTGACATGATAAATCCACTCCAAAATAAAAGACAACTTCTATGTTTCATTTACAATTGGTTCTATACAATGCCAAAACAGTTTTCCAAGCCAACTAAAAGTATTAACAGCATAATTTGTATAATGCACAGATTATTTTAGTGTAAGTGACTAAATTAACAGGTTAATTTCATAAATAGTTGGGCAAACATTTATTCAGACAAATGCAAAAGGAAGAACTGCTGTATAAACAAATAAGTCAATAATTCAAACCCAAGCCTACCATTTAAATGACTGTTGGTTTTAACTGGTTTGATCCATAATGTTACTTCATTCATGACCTGTATATATTGCCCTTGATGGGGGAAAAAAAAAAGTTCCAAAAATCTAATCTGTATATATACATCTGTGGCATACTATATATAATTTCAATACAAATAATCCAAAGATACTGTCTTCAAGTTGTCAGTATAAGAAAACTAGGAGTAGAGATTTCATGATTCCAACACAAGGTATCAAGAGTTCCATTGCTTCCTCTGTCATCACCAGATAATATTAATTCTTAAAACATTAAATATCACCCATCTCCAAATATTTTGAAATATTTTCCTGTAAAGTATATGAGATAAAGGAGAATTTTAGAAAATAAACATTTATTAAACATAAAACATGAATAATAGCTGATATAGCATCCATCTCTGATGCTAAACTTAAAACCTGAATTGCAATATAGGTTCATTCTACAAACATCCATTCTGTTCTCTCCTAATTCTGTTTGCCACAAACTCAGCCATACTGGGTTCTTGCTCAGGTAACAAACTTTTATTCTTTTTTTTTTTATTATTCTTTTTTTTAAGTTTACTTATTTTAATTGAAGGCTAATTACTTTACAATATTGTGGTGGTTTTTGCCATATGTTCACATGAATCATCCATGGGTGTACATGTGTTCCCCATCCTGAACTCCCATCCCACCTCCCTCCCCATCCCTCACGGTCATCCCAGGGCAGCAGCCCTAAGCACCCTGTCTCATGCATCGAACCTGGACTGGTGATCTATTTCACATATGATAATATTCGTGTTTCATTGCTATTCTCTCAGATCAACCACCCTCGCCTTCTCCCACAGAGTCCAAAAGTCTGTTCTTTACATCTGTGTCTCTTTCACTGTCTCGTATATAGGGTCATCATTACCATCTTTCTAAATTCCATATATATGAGTCAATATGCTGTATTGGTGTTTTTCTTTCTGACTTACTTTGCTCTGTAAAGCAAAGGCTCCAGTTTCATCTATCACATTAAAACTGATTGAAATGCATTCTTTTTAATAGGTGAGTAATATTCCATTGTGTATATGTACCGCTGCATTCTTATCCATCCTTCTGCAGATGGACATGTAGGTTGCTTCCATGTCCTGGCTATTATAAACAGTGCTGCAGTGAACATTGGGGTACATGTGTCTCTTTCATTCTGGTTTCCCTGGTGTATATGCCCAGCAGTGGAATTGCTGGGTTGTATGGCAGTTCTATTTCCAGTTTTTTAAGGAAGCTCCACACTATTCTCCATAGTGGCTGTACTATTTTGCCTTGCCACAAAACTTTTTATTCTTATAGAATATGAGTCGATACTGATCTTGCCCTAATTGGTTTATATTATTTTACACTGATAAATAGTACACTATGAAGGAGAACTAAGAAACATTTCTTTGACTAAACTGAGCCACAAAGGTAGTCCTCTTTGACCCCCATTAAATAGTAGTAAACAGTAGAAAATATTTTTCCCCCCAATTGAAATCAATGTCTCAGCTAAGTGACTAGAAGTCTGTCTTAAACTCTTCATTTGAGCCTACTTTGCCTGATGGATGTTTCATCTGTTGGTTCTCCAATCTTTTCCAGAGGAAGGCAAAACATGCTGATTATTATTAAAGTCAGTATGACTTTAGCCTCAATTTACCTGATGCCTCTCAAGGCAATGCTTCCTATCTCTAGGGAAGAGAGATTATATATCAATCACTGGTTTAAAATGTATACCATGTAATGTAGACTAGTCACGACATGTGTAGGATTTTATCTTCCAGTTGTTAGCATAGAGACATGCTGGGCTGGAAGAAGCACAAGCTGGAATCAAGATTGCCAGGAGAAATATCAATAACCTCAGATATGCAGATGACATCACCCTTATGGCAGAAAGTGAAGAGGAACTGAAAAGTTTCTTGATGAAAGTAAAAGAGGAGAGTGAAAAAGTTTGCTTAAAGCTCAACATTCAGAAAACTAAGATCATGGCATCTGGTCCCATCACTTCATGGCAAATAGATGGGGAAAAAGTGGAAACTGTGTCAGACTTTATTTTGGGGGGCTCCAAAATCACTGCAGATGGTGATTGCAACCATGAAATTAAAAGATGCTTACTCCTTGGAAGGAAAGTTATGACCAACCTAGATAGCGTATTGAAAAGCAGAGATATTACTTTGCCAATAAAGGTCCATCTAGTCAAGGCTATGGTTTTTCCTGTGGTTATGTATGGATGTGAGAGTTGGACTGTGAAGAAAGCTGAGCGCTGAAGAATTGATGCTTCTGAACTGTGGTGATGGAGAAGACTCTTGAGAGTCCCTTGGACTGTAAGGAGATCCAACCAGTCCATTCTGAAGGAGATCAGTCCTGGGTGTTCTTTGGAAGGAATGATGCTAAAGCTGAAACTCTAGTACTTTGGCCACCTCATGCAAAGAGTTGACTCATTGGAAAAGACTGTGATGCTGGGAGGGATTGGGGGCAGGAGAAAAAGAGGATGACAGAGGATGAGATGGCTGGATGGCATCACCGATTTGATGGACGTGAGCTTGAGTGAACTCCAGGAGATGGTGATGGACAGGGAGGCCTGGCATGCTGCGATTCATGGGGTAGCAGAGTTGGACACGACTGAGCGACTGAACTAAACTGAACTGAACCTTCAATCTCTTTTCGACTCTTTACATCTGTGTCATCGACTTCCAGGATTCTCTATCCATGGAAATTTCCAGGCAAGAATACTGGAGTGGACTGTCATTTCCTACTCCAGGGGATCTTCATGACCTAGGAACTGAACTCATGTTTCTTGTGTTGCCTGAGTTGTCAGGTGAGTTCTTTGCCACTTGTGCCACCTGGGAAGCACTAGTCTTCAATAGGACATTCTACTCTTCTACCAGGTCACTGCTTTTGACTGATGGCAAATATCAATCAATAAGTTAAATGGGCATAAACATTCTTTTTTAAAAATAGTTTTTTTGAGGTATGATGACTTATAATAAGCTGTAACTGAGGGAGCTACACATCTTTTTCCCAGTCTTAGTGAGATACAATTGACTTACAGCACTATATCAGTTTAAGGTGTACAGCCTGTTTTGAATTATCACAAAATTATCCTGAAATGTTTATCACAGTAATTTTAGTGTACATTCATCACCTCAACAAAATTAAAGAAGAAAAAATTTCCTTATGGTGAGAACATTTAGAATTTACTCTCTTAACAAATTTCTTATAATATACAGCAGTAATTACATTTATTATGTTTTACATTACATCCCTAATATTTATCTTATAATTGGAAGCTTGTACCTTATGACTCCCTTCATTTAACTTTTCTCCCACCCCACCTCTGTTAACCAGAAATATGATCTCTTTTTCTATGAGCTTGTTTGTTTGTTTGTTTTTGAAGTATAATCGACTTACAATGCTACATTAGTTCCTTTTACACAAAATAGTGAGATTAATGGGTTTCCTAGAGTTATAATATTTTATACAGCTATAATGGAATATATTTGACAAAATTTAGTATGTTGTCAAATTGTCACTAGTAAGATCCCCTTGTCTGAAAGGAGACCAGGTAAAAAGTGGATCAGGAAATTTGTGTTTTAAGAACCTCAGTGAAAAGTTGATGCCATAAAATCTGAGTAAATACTATACTTAATTATCCTTATGTATATCTAAAATCTAGGCTTAAAATTGAAAATAAAAAAAAAAACAGGATATAAAATAGCAGTAGGGATCAGTTCAGTTCAGTCACTCATTCGTGTCCTACTCTTTGCAGCCCCATGGACTGCAGCACACCAGGCCTCTCTGTCCATCAACAACTCCCGGAGTTTACTCAAACTCATGTCCATTGAGTTGGTGATGCCATCCAGCCATCTCATCGTCTGTCATCCCCTTCTCCTCCCACCTTCAGTCTTGGCTAGCACTGGGGTCTTTTCCAATGAGTCAGTTCTTCATATCAGGTGGCCAAAGTATTGGAGCTTCAGCTCTAGCATCATCAGTCCTTCCAATGAACACCCAGGACTGATCTCCTTTAGGATAGACTGGTTGGATCTCCTTGCAGACCAAGGGACTCTCAAGAGTCTTCTCCAACACCACAGTTCAAAAGCATCAATTCTTTGGCGCTCAGCTTTCTTCACAGTCCAACTCTCACATCCACACATGACCACTGGAAAAACCATAACCTTGACTAGACAGACCTTTTTGGCAAAGTAATGCCTCTGCTTTTGAATACGCTAAGTTGGTCATAACTTTCCTTCCAAGGAGTAAGCATCTTTTAATTTCATGGATGCAATCACCATCTGCAGTGATTTTGGAGCCCTGGAAAATAAAGTCTGACACTGTTTCCCTATCTACTTTCCATGAAGTGATAGGAACAGATGCCATGATCTTAGTTTTCTGAATGCTGAGCTTGAAGCCAACTTTTTCACTCTCCTCTTTCACTTTCATCAAGAGGCATTTTAGCTCCTCTTCACTTTCTACCATAAGGGTAATGTCATCTGCATATCTGAGGTTATTGATATTTCTCCTGGCAATCTTGATTCCAGCTTGTGTTTCTTCCAGCCCAGCATTCTCATGATGTACTCTGCATATAAGTTGAACAAGCAGGGTGACAATATACAGCCTTGACATATTCCTTTTCCTGTCTGGAACCAGTCTGTTCCATGTCCAGTTCTAACTGTTGCTTCCTGACCTGCATATAGGTTTCGCAAGAGGTAGGTCAGGTGGTCTGGTATTCCCATCTCTTTCAGAATTTTCCACAGTTTATTGTGATCCACACAGTCAAAGGCTTTGGCATAGTCAATAAAGCAGAAATAGATGTTTTTCTGGGACTCTCTTGCTTTTTCCATGATGCAGCATATGTTGGCAATTTGATCTCTGGTTCCTCTGTCTTTTCTAAAACCAGCTTGAACATCTGGAAGTTCACGGTTCACGTATTGCTGAAGCCTGGCTTGGAGAATTTTGAGCATTACTTTACTAACGTGTGAAATGAATGCAATTGTTTGGCATTGCCTTTCTTAGTGACTAGAGTGAAAACTGACCATTTCTAGTCCTGTGGCCTCTGCTGATTTTTCCAAATTTGCTGGCATATTGAGTGCAGCACTTTGACAACATCACCTTTCAGGATTTGAAATAGCTCTACTGGAAATCCATCACCTCCACTAGCTTTGTACATAGTGATGCTTCTTAAGAACCACTTGACTTCACATTCCAGAATATCTTGCTCTAGGTGAGAGATCACACCATCATGATTATCTGGGTCGTGAAGATCTTTTTTGTACAGTTCTTCTGTGTATTCTTGCCACCTTTTCTTAATATCTTCTGCTTCTGTTAGGTCCATACCATGTCTGTCCTTTATCGAGCCCATCTTTGCATGAAATGTTTCCTTGGTATCTCTAATTTTCTCAAAGAGGTCTCTAGTCTTTCCTATTCTGTTGTTTTCCTCTATTTCTTTGCATTGATTGCTGAGGAAGTCTTTCTTTTCTCTCCTTGCTTTTCTTCGGCATTCAGATGCTTATATCTTTCCATTTCTCCTTTGCTTTTCGCTTCTCTTCTTTTCACAGCTATTTGTAAGGCCTCCTCAGACAGCCATTTTCCTTTTTTGTATTTCGTTTCCATGGGGATGGTCTTGATTCCTGTCTCCTTTACAATGTCACAAACCTCAGTCCATAGTTCATCAGGCACTCTATCTATCAGATCTAGTCCGTTAAATCTATTCCTCACTTCCACTGTATAATCATAAGGGATTTTAATTAGGTCATACCTGAATGGTCTAGTGGTTTTCCCTACTTTCTTCAATTTAAAAGTCTGAATTTGTCAATAAGGATTTCAGGATCTGAGCCACAGTCAGCTCCTAGTCTTGTTTTTGCTGACTATATAGAGCTTCTCCATCTTTGGCTGCAAAGAATATAATCAGTCTGATTTTGATGTTGACCATCTGGTGATGTCCACGTGCAGAGTCTTCTCTTGTGTTGTTGGAAGAGGGTGTTTGCTATGACCAGTGCATTTTCTTGGCAAAACTCTGTTAGTCTTTGCCCTGCTTCATTCCGCATTCCAAGGCCAAATTTGCCTGTTACTCCAGGTGTTTCTCGACTTCCTCCTTTTGCATTCCAGTCCCCTATAATGAAAAGAACATCTTTTTTGGGTGTTAGTTCTAAAAGGTCTTGTAGGTCCTCATAGAACTGTTCAACTTCAGCCTCTTCAGCATTACTGGTTGGGGCATAGGCTTGGATTACCACAATATTGAATGGTTTGCCTTGGAAATGAACAGAGATCATTTTGTCATTTTGAGATTGCATCCAAATACTGCATTTCAGACTCTTTATTTTTACCATAATGGCTACTCTATTTTTTCTAAGGGACTCTTGCCCACAGTAGTAGATATAATGGTCATCTGAGTTAAATTTGCCCATTCCTTTTCATTTTAGTTCACTGATTCCTAGAATGTCCCCTCAGAGATGAGTACAATTAAGGATAAAAATGGTAGATACCTAGTAAATGCTGAAGTGATCAGGAACTATATAAAGAAAATCTTAATGAACCAAATTGCACTGTGGTGTTGGAGAAGACTCTTGAGAATCCCTCTAACTGTGGAGATCCAACCAATCCAAATCAGTCCTTACTATTCTTTGGAAGGACTGATGGTGAAGCTGAAACTCCAATACTTTGGCCACCTGATGGGAAGAACTGACTCATTTGAAAAGACCCGGTTGCTGGGCAAGACTGAAGTTGGGAGGAGAATGAACGACAGAGGATGAGATAGTTGGATGGTATCACTGACTCAATGGACATGAGTTTGAGCAAACTCCGGGAGTTGGTGATAAACAAGGAGGCCTGGTGTGCTGCAGTCCATGGGGTGGCAAACAGTCAGACACGAATGAGTGACTGAATTGAACTGAACTGAACTGAACTGAGTGAACCAAATTACTATGATGGTGTTGTTAGCCAGTGAGAACCAGACATTCTGGAGTGCGAAGTCAAGTGAGCATTAAGAAGCACTGCTGTTATAAAGCTAGTGGATGTTAAGCAATTCCTGCAGAACAATTCAAACCCCTAAAGGATGACGCCAACAAGGTTTTGCATTCATTATGTCATTAGATCTGAAAGTGGCCACAGGACTGGGAAAAAGTCAGTCCTCATCTCAATCCCAAGGGTGGTAGCAAAGAATGTGCTAACCATCAGACAGTTGCACTCATCTCCCACGCTAGCAAGTTCATGCTTAAAGTCTTGCATTCTATACTTCAGCATTATGTGAACCAAGAACTTCCAGATGTCCAGGCTGGGCTTAGAAATGTAAGAGGATCTAGAGGTCAAATCGCTAACATTCACTGGATTATAGAGAAACAAGGGCATTTCAGAAAGATATCTATCTCTTTTGTCATCTCTGCTAAAGGCTTTGATTGTGTGGATCATGACAAACTATGGACAGCTTTCAGAGAGATGGAAGTACCAGACCATCTTACCTGTCTCCTGAGAAATCTGTATGCAGGTCAAGAAGCAACAGTTAGAACCCTGTATGGAACAACTGATTGGTTCAAGATTGAGAAAAGAGTACAACAGGACTGTCTGTCACCCTGTTTGTTTAACCTATATGCTGAGCACATCATGAGAAATGCTAGGCTGGATTTGAAAAGCCTGAATCAAGACAGGTGGGAGAAACATCAACAACCTCAGAAGTGCAGGTGATACCACTCTAATGGCAAAAAGTGAAGAGGAACTAAAGAGCCTCTTCATGAGGGTGAAGGAGGAAAGTGAAAGAGTCAACTTAAGACTAAATATTAAAACTAATAATAATAAAAAGATCATTGCATCTGGGTCCATTACTGCATGGCAAATAGAAGGGGAAATGGTGGAAATAGTGACAGATTTCCTGTTATTGGGCTCCAAAATCTCTGTGGATGGTGACTCTAGCCATGAAATCAGAGAGGGATTGTTTAGCAGGAAAGCAATGAAAAATCTTGTCAGTGTGTCAAAAAGCAGAGACATTACTCTGCCAACAATGGTTGGTATACTCAAGGCTATGGTCTTCCCAGTGGTCATATAGGTTTGTGACAGGTGAACCATAAGGAAGGCAGAATGCCAAATAATTGGTGCCTGCAAACTGTGGTGCTGGAGAAGATTCCTGAAGACACTTGAACAGAAGGAGATTATACCACTCAATCTTAAGGGAGATCAACCCTGAATATTCACTGGAAGGACTGATGCTAAAGCTGAAGCTCCAATATTTTGGTCATCTAATGTGAAAAGATAACAGTTGAGGGCAGAAGGAGAGGAGAGTGTCAGGATAATATGACTGGATGGCATCACCAGTACAATAAATATGAACAATAGAGAAACTCTGGGAGGTAGAGAAGGAAAGGGAGGCCTGGCATGCTGCAGTCCATGGGGTTGCAAAGAGTCAGACATGACTGGGAGACAACAGCAACAAAATTCAGCCTGGATAGACATTCAGCTCAAACTTTAAATGCTCACAGAATATCTAGTAATAGACTTCTTGATTGTGAAGTTATACTTCACAATACAGTGTTAGTTTCAGGTGTGCATGCATGCCTGCTGTTGCTTCAGTCATATCCAACTCTTTGTGACCCTGTGGACTATAGCCTGCCAGGCTTCTCTGTCCATGAGATTCTCCAGGTAAGAATACTGGAGTGTCTTTCTGTGCCCTCCTCTAGGGGATCTTCCTGATCCAGGAGTCAAACTCAAGTCTCCCATGTCTCCTGCTTTGGCAGACAGGCTTTTTACCACTGGTGCCACCTTTGAAGCCCCAATTTCAGGTGTAGCAAAGTAATTCAGTTTATACATATATGCATATACATATATATTCTTTTTAGATTGTTTTTCCATTATAGGTTGTTATAAGATATTGTATATAGTTCCCTGTGCTATACAGTAAATCTTTATTCTTTATTTTATGTTTAGTAGTGTGTATCTTTTAAACTCATACTCTTAATTTTTCCTTCCCCTACTTCCCCTTTGGCAGCCATAAATTAGTTTGTTTTCTGTGTCTGTGAGTTTTTCTGTTTTGTAAGTAAGTTCCTTTGCAGTATTTTTTATATTCCACATATAAGTAATATCATATATCTGTCTTTCTCTGTCTGACTTTACTTCATTTAGTAAGATAATTCCTTGTTGTTTTGATGCTGAGTCATGTACAACTCTTTTGTGAACCTGTGGACTATAGATCACCAGGCTCCTCTGTCCACAGGATTACCCAGGCAAGAATATTGGATTGGGTTGACATATGTTTCTCCAAGGGATCTTGCCCTTCCAGGAATCTAACCCATGTCTCCTTCATCAGCAGGTGGGCTCTTTAACTCTGAGCCACCAGGGAAGCCCTATGATAACCCCTAGATGTATGTATATATCACGTCTTTCTCTATTTATCTGTTGATGGACTCTTAAGTTGCTTCCATGTCTTATCTACTGTAAATAGTGCTGCTGTGGACATTAGAGTCCATGTATATTTTTGAATTAGAGTTTTCATCATTTTTAGATATATGCCCAGAGTGGGATTGCTGGATCACATGTTAACTTTTTTTTAATATAAATTTATTTATTTTAATTGGAGGCTAATTACTTTACAATATTGTATTGGTTTTGCCATACATTATTCATTTTGCCATGAATCTGCCATGGGTGTTCACATGTTCCCCATCCTGAACCCCCCTCCCTCCTCCCTCCCCATCTCATCCCTCTGGGTCATCCCAATGCTCCAGCCCGGGCATCCTGTATCATGGATCGAAACTGGACTGGTGATTCCTTTCACATATGATATTATACATGTTTCAATGCCATTCTCCCAAATCATCCCACCCTCTCCCTCTCCCACAGAGTCCAAAAGACTGTTCTATACATCTGTGTCTCTTTTGTAGTTCTCGTATACAGGAAAAACTCCATACTGTTTTCCATACTGGCTACACTAGTTTACATTCCCAACAACAGTGTATGAAGTTTCCTGTTTCCTCTTTTATTTATTACTTATTCTGTCACTCCTATATATTATATCACTATTTTTCTGGTTTTCTGAAAACTATATAATTTGTGGCAGATTCATGTTAATGTATGGCAAAACCAATACAATATTGTAAAGTAATTAACCTCCAATTAAAATAAATAAGTTTATATTAAAAATCTAAAAAAGATAAAATTTAAAACTAAACTTGTTGCATTTTTATTTCACAGCTATTTTATAAACCAAAATCAGAAGTTTATTTGGTTTTTGTCTTTCAACACTGATGAATTATTTTTGGAATTACTTCAAGTAATTGCTTCAAGTGGAGTTTAATTTTGACTTTTGCTGAGAGAAGTCTCTGAACTTAAAATATACATGTAAATGTTCCACAGAATAAAAATCTGTGACTGAAAATTTCTTTATTCCACTCTAATGCTTGATTATTACATAGTTTAAGAGATTTTTATTCTATTTTTACTATGCCAGCATCACAATAAAAGTCTGTGGTATAGAACAGTCTTTTGGAGTTTGTGGGAGAGGGAGAGGGCAGGAAGATTTTGGAGAATGGCATTGTAACATGTATAATATCATACATGAAATGAGTTGCCAGTCCAGGTTCAAGGCATGATACTGGATGCTTGGGGCTGGTGAACTGAGACGACCAAGAGGGATGGTACGAGAAGGGAGGAGGGAGGGGGGTTCAGGATGGGGAACACATGTATACCTGTGGCAGATACATGTTGATGTATGGCAAAACCAATACAATATTGTCAAGTAATTGACCTCCAGTTAAAATAAATAAATTTATATTAAATTTATAAAAGTAGAAAAAAAAAGTCTGTGTTATAAGAAATAATTAAATTACCTCTGTTGTTGTTGTGTGTATGTATGTGTGTGTACTTTTACTCTATTGTCTTCTGAATTCAGTGTAACTTTCCACTTTGAAGCTTACTTCCTAAGGTGAGAGTGCATAGGCATTGTGATAGATTGGAAGATCTCTAGCTTTATCTACTTTATTCACCAGAGAAACAGAGAACCATGCCTTATAACCATAAGTTATTCTCTTTTATTTCTCCAAACATGAATACCAAGATTAAGACTGGTGCTTCCAAAATAGTATGCTGCTGCTGCTAAGTCCCTTCAGTCGTGTCTGACTCTGTGCGACCCCATAGACGGCAGCCCACCAGGGTCCCCTGTCCCTGGGATTCTCCAGGCAAAACTGCTTCCAAAGTAAACAACCATGCTTCCACTTAATAGATTTTAGATAAGACCCAGTAACTGAAAACAACAATAAACTCAGATTTAGAACATAAAGGTATGACTTTGAGTTGGCACTTACTAGCTGTTTTTACTAAGATAAATCAGTTAATAAAACAAAGCTAGAAAGTAAGATCTCTTCTGCATGATACCATTTTTCTTTCTTAGAGTCCATTGCCTTCATGTACAGAGTGAAAGATTTAGCTTAGCAGACCTTTAAGACAGCATCCAGATGTAGAGCTTAAAATTCTATAAATCATTTGGACAACATGTTGGAGGGACCTAAGATTTATTTAAGATAAGGAATCATTGATTTGTTCTTTCTTGTTTGTTTTTTGCTACTTGGGACAGACAATTACTAACCAGTGCTAGAATTTAGAAATAGTGTATAACATACATTTTGTATAATAATTTATCATTCTTGAATCAACGCTATTGGTTTAAAATTATTGAATTTTTCAATTATATTTGGAAACTGAAATATTGAGTAGCTCTCAGTATAGATGGAAATAATCTCCCAATAATACCACATGCTTTAAATTTTAAACTATATAATACCCAGCATATTTTAGTAACAGGAATATGCTTAATTTTCAGTCCTTGATAGTGTAAAATTTATACCAAATTTATCAGCTATATGATTTTTCATTTGTAAAATGTTAAATCATATGGTAAGAAATCTGTTGAAATCACAGTCCAGTAAAAGTAACTTCTTTTTTTTAAAATTAATGGTATATCACTTGTTAATTAATTATTATCATCAGTGAATATTATATACTATATGGCATATATCTGTCTCTTATACACATCTAGATGTGTATAAGAGACAGGTGGGGAAAATATAAAATATTTTTAAAGCTCAATTCTATCTTTCTCATAAATCTCTCTTTAAATCACTGTACTATTTTGAATTTATTTGTTTTAAAACATAAGTTCTAAATGGTTTTAATTTTTAGTAAACCATTGGCTTCCTTGAAAAATCTCAAGTGCACTTAATGAGTTTAATGACCCTCCTGAGTAATGTTAATGATAAAAATATTATCAAATACTTTGGTGGGTCAAATGAACATTGTAAACCTCTTTGTTTAAATGCTTAGAAATTTGTGACAATATTTTGAAATAAAATATGATGATTTAGGATATCCTTATTTTGTGTTTCCATAAAATTTTACATTATTTGTAGATGTCAGCCATTATAAAACTTCAAAACACATATTTGAGAAAGTAATATATAGGATAATACAACTGTTTCTACACCTAGTTTATTTTTCCAGCTAACAACTGTACCTTTCCACTCCTACTGCTAATGTATCAATAGCAGTTACAATAGTAGTTCAACCATGCCTAGCTTCCCATGACACTTAGAATGGTTCGTGTGAAGGAAAATTTTCACAGAATTACATTTGGTATGTGTATTATTGTCATTTTTATTATTTTTAATTTGCAAGAAACAAAGTGAACAATTTTATGATAGTCTCTAAATTATTTATTTAACTAATTGTTTAGATGGAAATTCTGCTTACAACTATATACATCAAACATAGTTCCTGTGCCTGTAACAGCAAAGTACTTTACTAGTTCAGTTCAGTTCAGTTGCTCAGTCGTGTCTGACTCTTTGTGACCCCAGGAACCGCAGCACGCCAGGCCTCCCTGTCCATCACCAACCCCTGAAGTTCACCCAAACCGCTGTCCATTGAGTCGGTGATGCCATCCAACCATCTCATCTTCTGCTGTCCCTTTCTCCCCCTTCCCTCAATCTTTCCCAGCATCAGGGTCTTTTCCAATGAGTCAGCTCTTTCCATCAGGTGGCCAAAGTATTGGAGTTTCAGCTTCAACATCAGTCCTTCCAGTGAACACCCAGGGCTGATCTGCTTTAGGATGGACTGGTTGGAGCTCCTTGCAGTCCAAGGGACTCTCAAGAGTCTTCTCCAACACCACAATTCAAAAACATCAATTCTTCGGTGCTCAGCTTTCTTCATAGCCCAACTCTCACATCCATACATGACCACTGGAAAAACCATAGCCTTGACTAGAGAGACCTTGTTGACAAAGTGATGTCTCTGCTTTTTAACATGCTGTCTACATTCGTCATAACGTTCCTTCCAAGGAGTAAGCGTCTTTTAATTTAATGGCTGCAGTCACCGTCTGCAATTATTTTGGAGCGCAGAGAAATAAAGTCAGCCACTGTTTCCACTGTTTCCCCATATATTTGCCATGAAGTGATGGGATGAGATGCCATGAAGTGATGGGATGAGATGCCATGATCTTCGTTTTCTGAATGTTGAGCTTTAAGTCAACTTTTTTTACTTTCCTCTTTCACTTTAATTAAGAGGCTTTTTAGTTCCTCTTCACTTTCTGCCATAAGGGTGGTGTCATCTGCATATCTGAGGTTATTGCTATTTCTCCCAGCAATCTTGATTCCAGCTTGTGCTTCCTCCAGCCCAGCGTTTCTCATGATGTACTCTGCATATAAATTAAATAAGTAGGGTTAGTAACTTTACTAGAGTTCCAGAAAATAAATCATTGTTTTAGCTTCTGAAAGAAAGTAGCATACAGGGAATGTGACCATTCCTACAGATTAAAGGTGTAAGACAGGCTGCTTGTTTCCATCATCAGAGTCCATCTCCATTTTTTCATACATCATGATGTTCAATAAGAGATGCTATCAAAGTAGCTTATAAGTTTAGACTTTGAACATTTTAGAGGTACATGCAGTAAATGAAAGGGTATAGAACATGTAATTAATACTACACCACTCTGTTACCAAAGTAATAATTAATACATTTGAGCAATCATATAAAAGCTGCCTGTCATATCTGAATGAGCCTACTTAGATGTTTTATTTTAATGTCTGATAATGTGACTCCATTTATATTATGTATTTCAATTTATAGGAAATATTAAAATAACTTGAAAAAAGGTGAAGTTAAATCAGTTTATCTTCTTGGGGGGAAAAAAGTGATACCTAGGATATAAGACCACACGACTACATTGTGGCAAATGACCTCCCCCTCCAGGAAAAAAAAAAAAAGAAGTCAGAATCTCTAAGTATTTATAACTCATTCAAGGAGAAAGGAGAAAGAAAATACCTTGCCAGATTCATTAGCTTTTCAGGTATGTAGCTTTTCATATGTAGCTTTTCACTACAGATGATTCAGAAATTGCTGCCATCTTGTGCTAAATTAGCTATGTAGAGTGATGTAAGATGTTAAGATTAAACATTTAAAATTATTTCTGGGTGGGATGATTTGGGAGAATAGCATTGAAACGTGTATACTATCATGTAAGAACGAAGCACCAGCCTATGTTCGATACAGGATACAGGATGCTTGGGGCTGGTACACGGGGATGACCCAGAGAGATGATATGGGGTGGGAAGAGGGCTGTCTCTTATACACATCTAGTATTTATATGCATTATTCTTATTAAATTTCAATATTTATATATGAATGCATATTTTCCATACTGAACATTTCTGAATTGAAATTTTTGTTTGATAAGAATTCATTATTTCATGACTTCATTTTCAGCTTTCTATCAATCTGGAGAATTCCATGGACAGAGGAGCCTTGTGCGCTACAGTCCATAGAGTCACAAACAGTGGGACGCGATTAAAGTGACTGAATACACACTCATGCATGCAAGATAAAATAAAGCTTTGACCAAACTACATAGATTCATTTTATCTTGTGACTGTATTCCCAGTCAGTCTCTTTACATAGGGAAAATTATATGCATCTACTCTGTGCATTTTTTAAAATGTTACTTCTCATTAATGTAAAATGAAAGCATTTATCTTTTCTTTTCTCATGGGCTTAAAACTAAACAGAAGCTTATGTTACAAGTAGACCAAACTACATAGATTCATTTTATCTTGTGACTGTATTCCCAGTCAGTCTCTTTACATAGGGAAAATTATATGCATCTACTCTGTGCATTTTTTAAAATGTTACTTCTCATTAATGTAAAATGAAAGCATTTATCTTTTCTTTTCTCATGGGCTTAAAACTAAACAGAAGCTTATGTTACAAGTGATTTAACATAGGAAATATATTTTGATTCATGAGAGAGTTCATGAATATTGGTAATAATGCAGTAATTACTTTGATAATTCCAAGAATCTAGCACCATATTCCTGTGGAGAAAATGGTCTACTCCTAAAATACACAAATAGTTAAAGTTTATTGGTGGATAATATATACCAAGTGAAGTGAAAAATTTGAAAAGCTATTTTTTTTTTTTTTGTGGTGCTTTCATTATAGTAACAGTTCTGAGCAAATTTAAAAGTAATTCCTAAAACTGAGGTCAGTTTTTAACATCTGGATGATTGTGGTAACATAGTGATAACATGTGACTTGGCAGATCACAAGGAATGGGACAAATGAAAATTTTAGTTAAAATATATACATTTTAATGAGAACTATGAATATATCAGTATTTTATATTGAAGCTTAATATTAGGTTTTAATTAAAATGGCCTTTAATAGTATGGAACATCACATGATTTTCCTTAGAAGTAAATAAAATAACAAACCAATAGGGAAATATATTAGTTTTTATATAAGCAATCCTTGGACTATTACACTTGGAGGACACCTAATCCTAGTGAATTCATTCGTCTGAAGTAGCTACATGCTGTTAGTACAGTAGTATTCAGAAGGCTTTTTGAGGGAACAGGCTCTCAATACTATGCATACCTATTTGAAATCTCCTTCAAATTTGAGCATCATAGAAATGTTTACAAAAAATCATATATGGAACCCTGCAGTCAATGGCTTCCAAACACTAGTCTCTAGATTTCAGCTTTCTTAATTTTGACCTTTAAATAGCTTTATCTCATCTGCCAACTCTATAGTTACACTATTTTCATCAGTGTTTAGTTCTGTTAATTTTTCCAAGTGATTTAGTAAGCATGCTGCTACTGCTAAGTCGCTTCAGTCGTGTCCGACTCTGTGCGACCCCACAGACGGCAGCCCATTGGGCTCTGCCATCCCTGGGATTCTCCAGGCAAGAACACTGGAGTGGGTTGCCATTTCCTTCTCCAATGCATGAAAGTGAAAAGTGAAAGTGAAGTCGCTCAGTCGTGTCTGACTCAGCGACCCCATGGACTGCAGCCTATCAGGTTCCTCTGTCCATGGGAGTTTCCAGGCAAGAGTACAGGAGTGGGATGCCATTGCCTTCTCTGTATAAACCTGGCATGAAATATAATAAAGAGTAAAATAGGAAAAAAATTTCAATATCAACAGTAAATTTGAAAAGTATTGAATTATTCAGGGTTCACCAAAGAAACACCATATTTGTATGTACATCTGAGTGTACGTGTACTCACAATAGGCTGACAAGTTCTAAGATATGCAGTTAGCAAGCTAAAGATCTAGGAGATCTAGTGGGAGTTCCAGTCCTGGTAAACTTGAAATCCAGAATAATAATAATAATAATAATGTTTTAGTTGAAATTCAAAGGCCAGGAGAGATTCAGTTTCAGATAAAAGCAGAAGGAATTCTCTGTTATTTGCAGANTTCTTCCAGCCCAGTGTTTCTCATGATGTACTCTGCATAGAAGTTAAATAAGCAGGGTGACAATATACAGCCTTGACGTACTCCTTTTCCTCTTTGGACCAACCTGTTCTTCCATGTCCAGTTCTGTTACTTCCTGATCTGCATACAGATTTCTCAAGAGGCAGGTCAGGTAAAGAAACATTAACTTGATAGTGAAGCTTTTTATTTATTCACATAATGCTGCTTTATTTATGAGTTTGACCTAACTGGTTACTGCTACATAGAGCTCATAGAAGACATTCAATGTACTTTTTTCTATCCTTTTGTTAGGCAAGGCATATCATCTACATAAACATTTTTCTATACAAGCTTTGTGGAATAGAGATTTCTTTTACTATGTTACTGTGTGTGTGTGTATGAGTGAGTGAGACAACTGCTTCCAAAGTAAACAACCATGCTTCCACTTAATAGATTTTAGATAAGACCCAGTAACTGAAAACAACAATAAACTCAGATTTAGAACATAAAGGTATGACTTTGAGTTGGCACTTACTAGCTGTTTTTACTAAGATAAATCAGTTAATAAAACAAAGCTAGAAAGTAAGATCTCTTCTGCATGATACCATTTTTCTTTCTTAGAGTCCATTGCCTTCATGTACAGAGTGAAAGATTTAGCTTAGCAGACCTTTAAGACAGCATCCAGATGTAGAGCTTAAAATTCTATAAATCATTTGGACAACATGTTGGAGGGACCTAAGATTTATTTAAGATAAGGAATCATTGATTTGTTCTTTCTTGTTTGTTTTTTGCTACTTGGGACAGACAATTACTAACCAGTGCTAGAATTTAGAAATAGTGTATAACATACATTTTGTATAATAATTTATCATTCTTGAATCAACGCTATTGGTTTAAAATTATTGAATTTTTCAATTATATTTGGAAACTGAAATATTGAGTAGCTCTCAGTATAGATGGAAATAATCTCCCAATAATACCACATGCTTTAAATTTTAAACTATATAATACCCAGCATATTTTAGTAACAGGAATATGCTTAATTTTCAGTCCTTGATAGTGTAAAATTTATACCAAATTTATCAGCTATATGATTTTTCATTTGTAAAATGTTAAATCATATGGTAAGAAATCTGTTGAAATCACAGTCCAGTAAAAGTAACTTCTTTTTTTTAAAATTAATGGTATATCACTTGTTAATTAATTATTATCATCAGTGAATATTATATACTATATGGCATATATAGTACATACTCTATAGCCTGTTGTGTTAGCTGGGTACCTAGGCTAACTTTATTGGACTTTCAAACAAATTAGACATATGAATGTGCTCTCAGAACTAATCTTGTTCAGATGTGGGGGACTCACTGTAGGCTGGAAGTTAGTTTAGAATGTTCATTTCAGAGCTACCCCCTGCCTCAAGGGACAAGTACTATGTATTTATGTAACTACTATAATCAGTCATTTGTTGAAGGCTGCTCTCTGGGAAAGTATTTTTTCCTGGTGCTTCCAGTCTAACTTTGGGTGGCCAAGCAGGCTGCTCCAACTAGAAGAAGCTTCAGGGCAGGAGTCCGGATGTTTGCCATTGTAAGTTACTACAGCAGGCACTGAAGCACTGCAAATGAAGAAATATGGTTGGGGGATTGTTAACACCTGGAATAAAGAAAAGCATAAAGAGAGAAAGGGGTACTTACGTTGAAAATATACACTGTTAATGTAGGGTTCAGTTCAGTTCAGTTCAGTTCAGTCGCTCAAATTTCACATTAAATAAATACAACTGTGACAATAAAGAATTAATATGTGTCTGTTTGTTATATAATAGATAAATGTTAAAGACCCACATATTTTAAATAAAAAATATCTATGTGTGTTTATGTTAGTTGCTGAGTTGTTTCTGACTCTTTGTGACCTCTTGGATTGTAGCCCACCAGGTTCCTCTGTCCATGGAATTCTTCAGCCAATAATACTGGTTGCCATTCCCTTCTCCAGGGTATCTTCCTGACCCAGGGATCAAACCTGGGTCTCTCACACTGCAGGTAGATTCTTTCTTTATACCATTTGAGTCACCAGGAAGCCCAAGTACTAGATATATGTCAGTGTCAGTGAAGTTGCTCAGTCATGTCCGACTCTTTGAGACCCCAGGGACAGTAGGGGTCCTACCAGACTCTTCCGTCCATGGGATTTTCCAGGCAAGAGTATTGGAGTGGGTTGCCATTTCCTTCTCCAGGGAATCTTCCTGACCCAAGGATCGAACCCAGATCTCCTGCATTATAGGCAGATGCTTTTACCCTCTGAGCCACAGGCTTCCCTATAACTTAACTTTAGATTTTATAATAAACATTTATATATTTTAGATAAACCAAAAATTGAAAATAATTAAAAATTTTACTAAAATATAAAGTTATTTTCAAGATACAAGATATTTTGTCAAATATATTAATGGTAAAATAATAAAAGCTTCATGATCAACAATGTGGGTATATATAATATAATTAGCTCTCATGTTGAATACACATATATAATTAAAAATGAGTACAATACTGAAATATTTAATATGGTTTCCTGATATATTACTAACAATGATCAAACATTCTGTTAGTTCACA